>JAKRKW010000089.1:0-80000 GCA_023566125.1 Zingel zingel
CAAAAAAATGCAAAAAAAAATGCAAAAAAAAATGCAAAAAAATGCAAAAAAATGCAAAAAAAAATGCAAAAAAAATGCAAAAAAATGCAAAAAAATTATGCAAAAAAAAATGCAAAAAAAAATGCAAAAAAATGCAAAAAAAATGCAAAAAAATGCAAAAAAATTATGCAAAAAAAAATGCAAAAAAAATGCAAAAAAATGCAAAAAAAAATGCAAAAAAAAATGCAAAAAAAATGCAAAAAAATGCAAAAAAATGCAAAAAAATGCAAAAAAAAATGCAAAAAAAAATGCAAAAAAAAAATGCAAAAAAAAATGCAAAAAAATGCAAAAAAATTATGCAAAAAAATATGCAAAAAAAATGCAAAAAATGCAAAAAAAAATGCAAAAAAAAATGCAAAAAAAATGCAAAAAAATCCAAAAAAATGCCAAAAAAATGCAAAAAAAATATGCAAAAGATATGCAAAAAAAATGCAAAAAAAAATGCAAAAAAAATGCAAAAAAAATGCAAAAAAATGCAAAAAAAAATGCAAAAAAAATGCAAAAAAATGCAAAAAAATGCAAAAAAATGCAAAAAAAAAATGCAAAAAAAATGCAAAAAAATGCAAAAAAAATGCAAAAAAAAATGCAAAAAAAAATGCAAAAAAAATGCAAAAAAATGCAAAAAAAATGCAAAAAAATGCAAAAAAAAATGCAAAAAAATGCAAAAAAATGCAAAAAAAATGCAAAAAAAAATGCAAAAAAAATGCAAAAAAATGCAAAAAAATTATGCAAAAAAATATGCAAAAAAATGCAAAAAAAATGCAAAAAAAATGCAAAAAAAAATGCAAAAAAATGCAAAAAAATTATGCAAAAAAAAATGCAAAAAAAATGCAAAAAAATGCAAAAAAAATGCAAAAAAAATGCAAAAAAAATGCAAAAAAAAATGCAAAAAAAATGCAAAAAAAAATGCAAAAAAAATGCAAAAAAATGCAAAAAAAATGCAAAAAAAATGCAAAAAAAAAAGCAAAAAAATGCAAAAAAATGCAAAAAAAATGCAAAAAAAAATGCAAAAAAATGCAAAAAAATGCAAAAAAAATTAGGCAAAAAAATATGCAAAAAAAATGCAAAAAAATGCAAAAAAATGCAAAAAAAAATGCAAAAAAAATGCAAAAAAAACCCACAAAAAATGCAAAAAAAATGCAAAAAAAAATGCAAAAAAATGCAAAAAAATGCAAAAAAATTATGCAAAAAAATATGCAAAAAAAATGCAAAAAATGCAAAAAAAATGCAAAAAAAAATGCAAAAAAAATGCAAAAAAATCCAAAAAAATGCCAAAAAAAATGCAAAAAAAATATGCAAAAGATATGCAAAAAAAATGCAAAAAAAATGCAAAAAAATGCAAAAAAAATGCAAAAAAATGCAAAAAAAAATGCAAAAAAAAATGCAAAAAAATGCAAAAAAATGCAAAAAAATGCAAAAAAAAAATGCAAAAAAAATGCAAAAAAATGCAAAAAAAATGCAAAAAAAAATGCAAAAAAAAATGCAAAAAAAATGCAAAAAAATGCAAAAAAAATGCAAAAAAATGCAAAAAAAAATGCAAAAAAATGCAAAAAAATGCAAAAAAAATGCAAAAAAAAATGCAAAAAAAATGCAAAAAAATGCAAAAAAATTATGCAAAAAAATATGCAAAAAAAATGCAAAAAAAATGCAAAAAAATGCAAAAAAAAATGCAAAAAAAATGCAAAAAAAATGCAAAAAAATGCAAAAAAAATGCAAAAAAAAATGCAAAAAATGCAAAAAAATGCAAAAAAAATGCAAAAAAAAAAAATGCAAAAAAATGCAAAAAAATTATGCAAAAAAAAATGCAAAAAAAATGCAAAAAAATGCAAAAAAAAGCAAAAAAAATGCAAAAAAAATGCAAAAAAAAAATGCAAAAAAAATGCAAAAAAAAATGCAAAAAAAATGCAAAAAAATGCAAAAAAAATGCAAAAAAATGCAAAAAAAAAAGCAAAAAAATGCAAAAAAAACCCACAAAAAATGCAAAAAAAATGCAAAAAAAAATGTTAAAAAAATGCAAAAAAAATGCAAAAAAAATGCAAAAAAAATGCAAAAAAAATGCAAAAAAATGCAAAAAAAAAATGCAAAAAAAATGCAAAAAAAAATGCAAAAAAATGCAAAAAAATGCAAAAAAATGCAAAAAAATTATGCAAAAAAAAATGCAAAAAAAATGCAAAAAAATGCAAAAAAAAATGCAAAAAAAAATGCAAAAAAAAATGCAAAAAAATGCAAAAAAATGCAAAAAAATGCAAAAAAAAATGCAAAAAAAAATGCAAAAAAAAATGCAAAAAAAATGCAAAAAAATATGCAAAAAAAATGCAAAAAAATGCAAAAAATGCAAAAAAAATGCAAAAAAAATGCAAAAAAAAATGCAAAAAAAATGCAAAAAAATGCAAAAAAAATGCAAAAAAATGCAAAAAAAATGCAAAAAAAATGCAAAAAAAATGCAAAAAAAAATGCAAAAAAATGCAAAAAAAATGCAAAAAAAAATGCAAAAAAAAATGCAAAAAAAATGCAAAAAAATGCAAAAAAAAATGCAAAAAAAATGCAAAAAAATGCAAAAAAATGCAAAAAAAATGCAAAAAAAAATGCAAAAAAATGCAAAAAAATGCAAAAAAAAATGCAAAAAAAATGCAAAAAAATGCAAAAAAATTATGCAAAAAAATATGCAAAAAAAAATGCAAAAAAATGCAAAAAAAATGCAAAAAAAAATGCAAAAAAAAATGCAAAAAAAATGCAAAAAAATGCAAAAAAATGCAAAAAAATTATGCAAAAAAAAATGCAAAAAAAATGCAAAAAAATGCAAAAAAATGCAAAAAAATTATGCAAAAAAAAATGCAAAAAAAATGCAAAAAAATGCAAAAAAAAATGCAAAAAAAAATGCAAAAAAAATGCAAAAAAATGCAAAAAAAATGCAAAAAAAATGCAAAAAAAAATGCAAAAAAAATGCAAAAAAATGCAAAAAAATGCAAAAAAATTATGCAAAAAAAAATGCAAAAAAAATGCAAAAAAATGCAAAAAAATGCAAAAAAATTATGCAAAAAAAAATGCAAAAAAAATGCAAAAAAATGCAAAAAAAACCCACAAAAAATGCAAAAAAAATGCAAAAAAAAATGCAAAAAAATGCAAAAAAAACCCACAAAAAATGCAAAAAAAATGCAAAAAAAAATGCAAAAAAATGCAAAAAAAATGCAAAAAAAATGCAAAAAAAAAAGCAAAAAAATGCAAAAAAAATGCAAAAAAAATGCAAAAAAAAATGCAAAAAAATGCAAAAAAATGCAAAAAAAATTAGGCAAAAAAATATGCAAAAAAAATGCAAAAAAATGCAAAAAAATGCAAAAAAAAATGCAAAAAAAATGCAAAAAAAACCCACAAAAAATGCAAAAAAAATGCAAAAAAAAATGCAAAAAAATGCAAAAAAATGCAAAAAAATTATGCAAAAAAATATGCAAAAAAAATGCAAAAAATGCAAAAAAAATGCAAAAAAAAATGCAAAAAAAATGCAAAAAAATCCAAAAAAATGCCAAAAAAAATGCAAAAAAAATATGCAAAAGATATGCAAAAAAAATGCAAAAAAAATGCAAAAAAATGCAAAAAAAATGCAAAAAAATGCAAAAAAAAATGCAAAAAAAAATGCAAAAAAATGCAAAAAAATGCAAAAAAATGCAAAAAAAAAATGCAAAAAAAATGCAAAAAAATGCAAAAAAAATGCAAAAAAAAATGCAAAAAAAAATGCAAAAAAAATGCAAAAAAATGCAAAAAAAATGCAAAAAAATGCAAAAAAAAATGCAAAAAAATGCAAAAAAATGCAAAAAAAATGCAAAAAAAAATGCAAAAAAAATGCAAAAAAATGCAAAAAAATTATGCAAAAAAATATGCAAAAAAAATGCAAAAAAATGCAAAAAAAATGCAAAAAAAAATGCAAAAAAAAATGCAAAAAAAATGCAAAAAAATGCAAAAAAATGCAAAAAAAAATGCAAAAAAATGCAAAAAAATGCAAAAAAAATGCAAAAAAAAATGCAAAAAAATGCAAAAAAATTATGCAAAAAAAAATGCAAAAAAAATGCAAAAAAATGCAAAAAAAAAGCAAAAAAAATGCAAAAAAAATGCAAAAAAAAATGCAAAAAAAATGCAAAAAAAAATGCAAAAAAAATGCAAAAAAATGCAAAAAAAATGCAAAAAAATGCAAAAAAAAAAGCAAAAAAATGCAAAAAAAACCCACAAAAAATGCAAAAAAAATGCAAAAAAAAATGTTAAAAAAATGCAAAAAAAATGCAAAAAAAATGCAAAAAAAATGCAAAAAAAATGCAAAAAAATGCAAAAAAAAAATGCAAAAAAAATGCAAAAAAAAATGCAAAAAAAATGCAAAAAAATGCAAAAAAATGCAAAAAAATTATGCAAAAAAAAATGCAAAAAAAATGCAAAAAAATGCAAAAAAAAATGCAAAAAAAAATGCAAAAAAAATGCAAAAAAATGCAAAAAAATGCAAAAAAATGCAAAAAAAAATGCAAAAAAAAATGCAAAAAAAAATGCAAAAAAAATGCAAAAAAATATGCAAAAAAAATGCAAAAAAATGCAAAAAAATGCAAAAAAAATGCAAAAAAAATGCAAAAAAAAATGCAAAAAAAATGCAAAAAAATGCAAAAAAAATGCAAAAAAATGCAAAAAAAATGCAAAAAAAATGCAAAAAAAATGCAAAAAAAAATGCAAAAAAATGCAAAAAAAATGCAAAAAAAAATGCAAAAAAAAATGCAAAAAAAATGCAAAAAAATGCAAAAAAAAATGCAAAAAAAATGCAAAAAAATGCAAAAAAATGCAAAAAAAATGCAAAAAAAAATGCAAAAAAATGCAAAAAAATGCAAAAAAAAATGCAAAAAAAATGCAAAAAAATGCAAAAAAATTATGCAAAAAAATATGCAAAAAAAAATGCAAAAAAATGCAAAAAAAATGCAAAAAAAAATGCAAAAAAAAATGCAAAAAAAATGCAAAAAAATGCAAAAAAATGCAAAAAAATTATGCAAAAAAAAATGCAAAAAAAATGCAAAAAAATGCAAAAAAATGCAAAAAAATTATGCAAAAAAAAATGCAAAAAAATGCAAAAAAATGCAAAAAAAAATGCAAAAAAAAATGCAAAAAAAATGCAAAAAAATGCAAAAAAAATGCAAAAAAAAATGCAAAAAAAAATGCAAAAAAAATGCAAAAAAATGCAAAAAAATGCAAAAAAATTATGCAAAAAAAAATGCAAAAAAAATGCAAAAAAATGCAAAAAAATTATGCAAAAAAAAATGCAAAAAAAATGCAAAAAAATGCAAAAAAAATGCAAAAAAAAATGCAAAAAAAATGCAAAAAAATGCAAAAAAATGCAAAAAAATGCAAAAAAAAATGCAAAAAAAAATGCAAAAAAAAATGCAAAAAAAAATGCAAAAAAATGCAAAAAAAACCCACAAAAAATGCAAAAAAAATGCAAAAAAAAATGCAAAAAAATGCAAAAAAAACCCACAAAAAATGCAAAAAAAATGCAAAAAAAAATGCAAAAAAATGCAAAAAAAATGCAAAAAAAATGCAAAAAAAAATGCAAAAAAAATGCAAAAAAATGCGAAAAAAAATGCAAAAAAATGCAAAAAAATGCAAAAAAAATGCAAAAAAATGCAAAAAAAATGCAAAAAAATGCAAAAAAAAAAATGCAAAAAAAATATAAAAAAATGCAAAAAAAAAATGCAAAAAAAATGCAAAAAAATGCAAAAAAAAATGCAAAAAAATGCAAAAAAATGCAAAAAAAAATGCAAAAAAATGCAAAAAAAAATGCAAAAAAATGCAAAAAAATGCCAAAAAAATGCAAAAAAAAATGCAAAAAAAATGCAAAAAAATGCAAAAAAATTATGCAAAAAAATATGCAAAAAAAATGCAAAAAAATGCAAAAAAAATGCAAAAAAAATGCAAAAAAAATGCAAAAAAATATGCAAAAAAAATGCAAAAAAATGCAAAAAAATGCAAAAAAATGCAAAAAAAAATGCAAAAAAAAATGCAAAAAAAAATGCAAAAAAAAATGCAAAAAAATGCAAAAAAAACCCACAAAAAATGCAAAAAAAATGCAAAAAAAAATGCAAAAAAATGCAAAAAAACCCCACAAAAAATGCAAAAAAAATGCAAAAAAAAATGCAAAAAAAATGCAAAAAAAATGCAAAAAAAATGCAAAAAAAATGCAAAAAAAATGCAAAAAAATGCAAAAAAAAATGCAAAAAAAAAGCAAAAAAATGCAAAAAAAAATCCAAAAAAATGCATAAAAAAATGCAAAAAAATGCAAAAAAATGCAAAAAAAATGCAAAAAAAAATGCAAAAAAATGCAAAAAATTTATGCAAAAAAAAATGCAAAAAAAAATGCAAAAAAATGCAAAAAAAATGCAAAAAAAATGCAAAAAAAATGCAAAAAAAAATGCAAAAAAAATGCAAAAAAAAATGCAAAAAAAATGCAAAAAAATGCAAAAAAAATGCAAAAAAAATGCAAAAAAAATGCAAAAAAATGCAAAAAAATGCAAAAAAAATGCAAAAAAAATGCAAAAAAAAATGCAAAAAAAATGCAAAAAAATGCAAAAAAAATGCAAAAAAAATGCAAAAAAAATGCAAAAAAATGCAAAAAAAATGCAAAAAAAATGCAAAAAAAAATGCAAAAAAAATGCAAAAAAAATGCAAAAAAATGCAAAAAAAAATGCAAAAAAAATGCAAAAAAATGCAAAAAAAATGCAAAAAAAAATGCAAAAAAAAATGCAAAAAAAATGCAAAAAAATGCAAAAAAATGCAAAAAAATTATGCAAAAAAAAATGCAAAAAAAATGCAAAAAAATGCAAAAAAAATGCAAAAAAAAATGCAAAAAAAATGCAAAAAAATGCAAAAAAATGCAAAAAAATGCAAAAAAAAATGCAAAAAAAAATGCAAAAAAAAATGCAAAAAAAAATGCAAAAAAATGCAAAAAAAACCCACAAAAAATGCAAAAAAAATGCAAAAAAAAATGCAAAAAAATGCAAAAAAAACCCACAAAAAATGCAAAAAAAATGCAAAAAAAAATGCAAAAAAATGCAAAAAAAATGCAAAAAAAATGCAAAAAAAAATGCAAAAAAAATGCAAAAAAATGCGAAAAAAAATGCAAAAAAATGCAAAAAAATGCAAAAAAAATGCAAAAAAATGCAAAAAAAATGCAAAAAAATGCAAAAAAAAAAATGCAAAAAAAATATAAAAAAATGCAAAAAAAAAATGCAAAAAAAATGCAAAAAAAATGCAAAAAAAAATGCAAAAAAAATGCAAAAAAATGCAAAAAAAAATGCAAAAAAATGCAAAAAAAAATGCAAAAAAATGCAAAAAAATGCCAAAAAAATGCAAAAAAAAATGCAAAAAAAATGCAAAAAAATGCAAAAAAATTATGCAAAAAAATATGCAAAAAAAATGCAAAAAAATGCAAAAAAAATGCAAAAAAAATGCAAAAAAAATGCAAAAAAATATGCAAAAAAAATGCAAAAAAATGCAAAAAAATGCAAAAAAATGCAAAAAAAAATGCAAAAAAAAATGCAAAAAAAAATGCAAAAAAAAATGCAAAAAAATGCAAAAAAAACCCACAAAAAATGCAAAAAAAATGCAAAAAAAAATGCAAAAAAATGCAAAAAAAACCCACAAAAAATGCAAAAAAAATGCAAAAAAAAATGCAAAAAAAATGCAAAAAAAATGCAAAAAAAATGCAAAAAAAATGCAAAAAAAAAGCAAAAAAATGCAAAAAAAAATCCAAAAAAATGCATAAAAAAATGCAAAAAAATGCAAAAAAAATGCAAAAAAAATGCAAAAAAATGCAAAAAAATGCAAAAAAATTATGCAAAAAAAAATGCAAAAAAAATGCAAAAAAATGCAAAAAAAAATGCAAAAAAAATGCAAAAAAAATGCAAAAAAAAATGCAAAAAAAATGCAAAAAAAATGCAAAAAAAATGCAAAAAAATGCAAAAAAAATGCAAAAAAAATGCAAAAAAAATGCAAAAAAATGCAAAAAAATGCAAAAAAAATGCAAAAAAAAATGCAAAAAAATGCAAAAAAATGCAAAAAAATTATGCAAAAAAATATGCAAAAAAAATGCAAAAAAATGCAAAAAAATGCAAAAAAAAATGCAAAAAAAAATGCAAAAAAAATGCAAAAAAATGCAAAAAAAATGCCAAAAAAATGCAAAAAAAAATGCAAAAAAAATGCAAAAAAATGCAAAAAAAATGCAAAAAAAATGCAAAAAAAAATGCAAAAAAAGGCAAAAAAATGCAAAAAAAAATGCAAAAAAAAATGCAAAAAAAATGCAAAAAAATGCAAAAAATTATGCAAAAAAATATGCAAAAAAAATGCAAAAAAATGCAAAAAAATGCAAAAAAAATGCAAAAAAAATGCAAAAAAAAATGCAAAAAAAATGCAAAAAAATGCAAAAAAAATGCAAAAAAAATGCAAAAAAAAATGCAAAAAAATGCAAAAAAATGCAAAAAAAATGCAAAAAAAAATGCAAAAAAAATGCAAAAAAATGCAAAAAAATTATGCAAAAAAATATGCAAAAAAAAATGCAAAAAAATGCAAAAAAAATGCAAAAAAAAATGCAAAAAAATGCAAAAAAATGCAAAAAAATGCAAAAAAAAATGCAAAAAAAATGCAAAAAAATGCAAAAAAATGCCAAAAAAATGCAAAAAAAAATGCAAAAAAAATGCAAAAAAATGCAAAAAAAATGCAAAAAAAATGCAAAAAAAAATGCAAAAAAAGGCAAAAAAAATGCAAAAAAAAATGCAAAAAAAAATGCAAAAAAAATGCAAAAAAATGCAAAAAATTATGCAAAAAAATATGCAAAAAAAAATGCAAAAAAAATGCAAAAAAATGCAAAAAAAATGCAAAAAAAATGCAAAAAAAAATGCAAAAAAAATGCAAAAAAAATGCAAAAAAAATGCAAAAAAAAATGCAAAAAAAATGCAAAAAAATGCAAAAAAAATGCAAAAAAAATGCAAAAAAAAATGCAAAAAAAATGCAAAAAAAATGCAAAAAAATATGCAAAAAAAATGCAAAAAAAAATGCAAAAAAATGCAAAAAAAATGCAAAAAAAAATGCAAAAAAATGCAAAAAATGCAAAAAAAATGCAAAAAAAATGCAAAAAAAATGCAAAAAAAAATGCAAAAAAAAATGCAAAAAAAATGCAAAAAAAATGCAAAAAAATGCAAAAAAAATGCAAAAAAAATGCAAATAAATGCAAAAAAATGCAAAAAAATGCAAAAAAAAATGCAAAAAAAATGCAAAAAAATGCAAAAAAAATGCAAAAAAAATGCAAAAAAAATGCAAAAAAATGCAAAAAAATATGCAAAAAAATATGCAAAAAAAATGCAAAAAAATGCAAAAAAAATGCAAAAAAAAATGCAAAAAAAATGCAAAAAAAATGCAAAAAAAATGCAAAAAAAATGCAAAAAAAATGCAAAAAAAATGCAAAAAATATGCAAAAAATATGCAAAAAAAAATGCAAAAAAAATGCAAAAAAATGCAAAAAAAAAATGCAAAAAAATGCAAAAAAAAATGCAAAAAAATGCAAAAAAAATGCAAAAAAAAATGCAAAAAAAAAATGCAAAAAAAATGCAAAAAAAATGCAAAAAAAATGCAAAAAAAAATGCAAAAAAAAATGCAAAAAAAATGCAAAAAAATGCAAAAAAATGCAAAAAAAATGCAAAAAAAAATGCAAAAAAATGCAAAAAAATGCAAAAAAAATGCAAAAAAAATGCAAAAAAGCAAAAAAATGCAAAAAAAAATGCAAAAAAATGCAAAAAAATGTAAAAAAAAATGCAAAAAAAAATGCAAAAAAATGCAAAAAAATGCAAAAAAAATTATTCAAAAAAAAATGCAAAAAAAATGCAAAAAAATGCAAAAAAAATGCAAAAAAAATGCAAAAAAATGCAAAAAAATGCAAAAAAAATGCAAAAAAATGCAAAAAAAATGCAAAAAAAATGCAAAAAACATGCAAAAAAATGCAAAAAAAATGCAAAAAAATGCAAAAAAAAATGCAAAAAAAATGCAAAAAAAATGCAAAAAAAAATGCAAAAAAAAAAATGCAAAAAAAAATGCAAAAAAATGCAAAAAAAATGCAAAAAAAAATGCAAAAAAAAATGCAAAAAAAATGCAAAAAAATGCAAAAAAAATGCAAAAAAAATGCAAAAAAAAATGCAAAAAAATGCAAAAAAATGCAAAAAATTATGCAAAAAAAAATGCAAAAAAAAATGCAAAAAAAATGCAAAAAAATGCAAAAAAAATGCCAAAAAAATGCAAAAAAAAATGCAAAAAAAATGCAAAAAAATGCAAAAAAAATGCAAAAAAAATGCAAAAAAAAATGCAAAAAAAGGCAAAAAAATGCAAAAAAAAATGCAAAAAAAAATGCAAAAAAAATGCAAAAAAATGCAAAAAATTATGCAAAAAAATATGCAAAAAAAATGCAAAAAAATGCAAAAAAAATGCAAAAAAAATGCAAAAAAAATGCAAAAAAAAATGCAAAAAAAATGCAAAAAAATGCAAAAAAAATGCAAAAAAAATGCAAAAAAAATGCAAAAAAATGCAAAAAAATGCAAAAAAAATGCAAAAAAAAATGCAAAAAAAATGCAAAAAAATGCAAAAAAATTATGCAAAAAAATATGCAAAAAAAAATGCAAAAAAATGCAAAAAAAATGCAAAAAAAAATGCAAAAAAAAATGCAAAAAAAATGCAAAAAAATGCAAAAAAAATGCAAAAAAAATGCAAAAAAAAATGCAAAAAAAATGCAAAAAAAATGCAAAAAAATGCAAAAAAAAATGCAAAAAAAATGCAAATAAATGCAAAAAAAATGCAAAAAAATGCAAAAAAAAATGCAAAAAAATGCAAAAAAATGCAAAAAAAATGCAAAAAAAAATGCAAAAAAAAATGCAAAAAAATTATGCAAAAAAATATGCAAAAAAAATGCAAAAAAATGCAAAAAAAATGCAAAAAAAATGCAAAAAAAATGCAAAAAAAAATGCAAAAAAAATGCAAAAAAATGCAAAAAAAATGCCAAAAAAAATGCAAAAAAATATGCAAAAAATATGCAAAAAAAATGCAAAAAACATGCAAAAAAATGCAAAAAAAATGCAAAAAAATGCAAAAAAAAATGCAAAAAAATGCAAAAAAAATGCAAAAAAAAATGCAAAAAAAAAAATGCAAAAAAAATGCAAAAAAATGCAAAAAAATGCAAAAAAAATGCAAAAAAAAATGCAAAAAAAATGCAAAAAAATGCAAAAAAAATGCAAAAAAAATGCAAAAAAAAATGCAAAAAAATGCAAAAAAATGCAAAAAAAATGCAAAAAAAATGCAAAAAAATGCAAAAAAATGCAAAAAAAAATGCAAAAAAATGCAAAAAAATGTAAAAAAAATGCAAAAAAAAATGCAAAAAAATGCAAAAAAATGCAAAAAAAATTATTAAAAAAAAAATGCAAAAAAAATGCAAAAAAATGCAAAAAAAATGCAAAAAAAATGCAAAAAAAATGCAAAAAAAATGCAAAAAAAATGCAAAAAAATGCAAAAAAAATGCAAAAAAAATGCAAAAAACATGCAAAAAAATGCAAAAAAAATGCAAAAAAAATGCAAAAAAAAATGCAAAAAAATGCAAAAAAAATGCAAAAAAAAATGCAAAAAAAAAAATGCAAAAAAAATGCAAAAAAATGCAAAAAAAATGCAAAAAAAATGCAAAAAAAAATGCAAAAAAAATGCAAAAAAATGCAAAAAAAATGCAAAAAAAATGCAAAAAAAAATGCAAAAAAATGCAAAAAAATGCAAAAAAAATGCAAAAAAAATGCAAAAAAAATGCAAAAAAAAATGCAAAAAAATGCAAAAAAATGTAAAAAAAATGCAAAAAAAAATGCAAAAAAATGCAAAAAAATGCAAAAAAATTATTCAAAAAAAAATGCAAAAAAAATGCAAAAAAATGCAAAAAAAATGCAAAAAAAATGCAAAAAAAATGCAAAAAAAAATGCAAAAAAAATGCAAAAAAAAATGCAAAAAAAATGCAAAAAAATGCAAAAAAAATGCAAAAAAAATGCAAAAAAAAATGCAAAAAAATGCAAAAAAAATGCAAAAAAAATGCAAAAAAAAATGCAAAAAAATGCAAAAAAATTATGCAAAAAAATATGCAAAAAAAATGCAAAAAAATGCAAAAAAATGCAAAAAAAAATGCAAAAAAAAATGCAAAAAAAATGCAAAAAAATGCAAAAAAAATGCAAAAAAAATGCAAAAAAAAATGCAAAAAAATGCAAAGAAATGCAAAAAAAATGCAAAAAAAATGCAAAAAAAAATGCAAAAAAAGGCAAAAAAATGCAAAAAAAATGCAAAAAAAAATGCAAAAAAAATGCAAAAAAATGCAAAAAAATTATGCAAAAAAATATGCAAAAAAAATGCAAAAAAATGCAAAAAAATGCAAAAAAAATGCAAAAAAAATGCAAAAAAAAATGCAAAAAAAATGCAAAAAAATGCAAAAAAAATGCAAAAAAAATGCAAAAAAAAATGCAAAAAAATGCAAAAAAATGCAAAAAAAATGCAAAAAAAATGCAAAAAAAAATGCAAAAAAATGCAAAAAAAATGCAAAAAAATGCAAAAAAAAAAGCAAAAAAAATGCAAAAAAATGCAAAAAAAAATGCAAAAAAATGCAAAAAAAAATGCAAAAAAATGCAAAAAAATGCAAAAAAAATGCAAAAAAAAATGCAAAAAAAATGCAAAAAAATGCAAAAAAATTATGCAAAAAAATATGCAAAAAAAATGCAAAAAAATGCAAAAAAAATGCAAAAAAAATGCAAAAAAAATGCAAAAAAAAATGCAAAAAAAATGCAAAAAAATGCAAAAAAAATGCCAAAAAAAATGCAAAAAAAATATGCAAAAAAAAATGCAAAAAAAATGCAAAAAAAATGCAAAAAAATGCAAAAAAAATGCAAAAAAATGCAAAAAAAATGCAAAAAAATGCAAAAAAAATGCAAAAAAATGCAAAAAAAATGCAAAAAAATGCAAAAAAAATGCAAAAAAATGCAAAAAAAATGCAAAAAAAAATGCAAAAAAAAATGCAAAAAAAATGCAAAAAAATGCAAAAAAAAATGCAAAAAAAATGCAAAAAAAAATGCAAAAAAATGCAAAAAAATGCAAAAAAAAATGCAAAAAAAATGCAAAAAAAATGCAAAAAAATGCAAAAAAAATGCAAAAAAAATGCAAAAAAAATGCAAAAAAATGCAAAAAAATGCAAAAAAATTATGCAAAAAAATATGCAAAAAAAATGCAAAAAATGCAAAAAAAATGCAAAAAAAATGCAAAAAAAATGCAAAAAAATCCAAAAAAATGCCAAAAAAATGCAAAAAAAATATGCAAAAGATATGCAAAAAAAATGCAAAAAAATGCAAAAAAATGCAAAAAAAATGCAAAAAAATGCAAAAAAAAATGCAAAAAAAAATGCAAAAAAATGCAAAAAAAATGCAAAAAAATGCAAAAAAAAAATGCAAAAAAAATGCAAAAAAATGCAAAAAAAATGCAAAAAAAAATGCAAAAAAAAATGCAAAAAAAATGCAAAAAAATGCAAAAAAAATGCAAAAAAAATGCAAAAAAAAATGCAAAAAAATGCAAAAAAATGCAAAAAAATGCAAAAAAAAATGCAAAAAAAATGCAAAAAAAAATGCAAAAAAAAATGCAAAAAAATGCAAAAAAATTATGCAAAAAAATATGCAAAAAAAATGCAAAAAAATGCAAAAAAAATGCAAAAAAAAATGCAAAAAAAAATGCAAAAAAAATGCAAAAAAATGCAAAAAAAATGCAAAAAAAATGCAAAAAAAATGCAAAAAAATGCAAAAAAAATGCAAAAAAAATGCAAAAAAAATGCAAAAAAAAATGCAAAAAAATGCAAAAAAATGCAAAAAAAATGCAAAAAAAAATGCAAAAAAAATGCAAAAAAATGCAAAAAAAATTATGCAAAAAAATATGCAAAAAAATTGCAAAAAATGCAAAAAAAATGCAAAAAAAAATGCAAAAAAAAATGCAAAAAAAATGCAAAAAAATGCAAAAAAAATGCAAAAAAAATGCAAAAAAAAATGCAAAAAAAATGCAAAAAAATGCAAAAAAAATGCAAAAAAAATGCAAAAAAAAATGCAAAAAAATGCAAAAAAATGCAAAAAAAATGCAAAAAAAAATGCAAAAAAAATGCAAAAAATGCAAAAAAATTATGCAAAAAAATATGCAAAAAAAATGCAAAAAAATGCAAAAAAATGCAAAAAAAATGCAAAAAAAAATGCAAAAAAAATGCAAAAAAATCCAAAAAAATGCCAAAAAAAATGCAAAAAAATGCAAAAAAAATGCAAAAAAATGCAAAAAAAAAATGCAAAAAAAATGCAAAAAAATGCAAAAAAAATGCAAAAAAAATGCAAAAAAAAATGCAAAAAAAATGCAAAAAAATGCAAAAAAAATGCAAAAAAATGCAAAAAAAATGCAAAAAAAAATGCAAAAAAAAATGCAAAAAAAAATGCAAAAAAAATGCAAAAAAATGCAAAAAAAATGCAAAAAAAATGCAAAAAAAAATGCAAAAAAATGCAAAAAAAATGCAAAAAAAATGCAAAAAAAAAATGCAAAAAAAAAATGCAAAAAAAATGCAAAAAAAGGCAAAAAAAATGCAAAAAAAATGCAAAAAAATGCAAAAAAAATGCAAAAAAATGCAAAAAAAATGCAAAAAAAAAGCAAAAAAAAATGCAAAAAAAAGCAAAAAAATGCAAAAAAAATGCAAAAAAAATGCAAAAAAATGCAAAAAAAAATGCAAAAAAATGCAAAAAAAAATGCAAAAAATGCAAAAAAATGCAAAAAAAATGCAAAAAAAAATGCAAAAAAAATGCAAAAAAATGCAAAAAAATTATGCAAAAAAATATGCAAAAAAATGCAAAAAAATGCAAAAAAAATGCAAAAAAAATGCAAAAAAATGCAAAAAAAATGCCAAAAAAATGCAAAAAAATGCAAAAAAATGCAAAAAAAATGCAAAAAAAAATGCAAAAAAAATGCAAAAAAATGCAAAAAAATTATGCAAAAAAATATGCAAAAAAAATGCAAAAAAATGCAAAAAAAATGCAAAAAAATGCAAAAAAAATGCAAAAAAAAATGCAAAAAAAAACACAAAAAAATGCAAAAAAAACCCCAAAAAATGCAAAAAAACACAAAAAATGCAAAAAAAACACAAAAAAATGCAAAAACAAAAACAAAAAAATGCAAAAAAAATGCAAAAAAAAAAAAAAAAAATGCAAAAAAAAATGCAAAAAAATGCAAAAAACACAAAAAATGCAGAAAAAAAAAAATGCAAAAAAAACCCACAAAAAAATGCAAAAAAACACAAAAAAATGCAAAAAAAAAAAAAAAAATGCAAAAAAATGCAAAAAAACACAAAAAAATGCAAAAAAACACAAAAAAATGCAAAAAAATGCAAAAAAAACACAAAAAAATGCAAAAAAATGCAAAAAAATGCAAAAAAAAAATGCAAAAAAAAAAAAAAAAAATGCAAAAAAAAATGCAAAAAAAACAAACAAAAAAATGCAAAAAAAAATGCAAAAAAACCACAAAAAAATGCAAAAAAACAAAAAAAAATGCAAAAAAATGCAAAAAAAAAAAACACAAAAAATGCAAAAAAAACACAAAAAAATGCAAAAAAACAAAAAAATGCAAAAAAAAAAACACAAAAAAATGCAAAAAAATGCAAAAAAACCACAAAAAAAATGCAAAAAAAATGCAAAAAAAACCAAAAAAAATGCAAAAAAAACAAAAAAATGCAAAAAATGCAAAAAACCAAAACAAAAAATGCAAAAAAAACACAAAAAAATGCAAAAAAAACACAAAAAAATGCAAAAAAAATGCAAAAAAAACAAAAAAATGCAAAAAATGCAAAAAACCAAAACAAAAAAATGCAAAAAAAACACAAAAAAATGCAAAAAAAACACAAAAAAATGCAAAAAAAATGCAAAAAAACGCAAAAAAATGCAAAAAAAAACACAAAAAAAATGCAAAAAAAACACAAAAAAATGCAAAAAAATGCAAAAAAAAAAAAAAAAACAAAGCAAAAAAATGCAAAAAAAAAAAAAAAAATGCAAAAAAACACGAAAAAATGCAAAAAATGCAAAAAAAAACAACAAAAAAATGCAAAAAAAAATGCAAAAAAAACGCAAAAAAATGCAAAAAAATGCAAAAAAATGCAAAAAAATGCAAAAAAATGCAAAAAAAAACAAAAATGCAAAAAAAAATGCAAAAAAAACACAAAAAAATGCAAAAAAACCCCCAAAAAATGCAAAAAAACACAAAAAATGCAAAAAAACACAAAAAAATGCAAAAAAAAACAAAAAAAATGCAAAAAAAAACAAAAAAATGCAAAAAATGCAAAAAAACAAAACAAAAAAATGCAAAAAAAACACAAAAAAATGCAAAAAAAACACAAAAAAATGCAAAAAAAATGCAAAAAAACACAAAAAAATGCAAAAAAAACCAAAAAAAAATGCAAAAAAATGCAAAAAAAAAAAAAAACAAAGCAAAAAAATGCAAAAAAAAACAAAAAAATGCAAAAAAATGCAAAAAAACAAAACAAAAAAAGGCAAAAAAAACAAAAAAAATGCAAAAAAAACACGAAAAAATGCAAAAAATGCAAAAAAAACAAAAAAATGCAAAAAAAATGCAAAAAAACACAAAAAAATGCAAAAAAAAAACAATAAAAATGCAAAAAAACACAAAAAAATGCAAAAAAATGCAAAAAAATGCAAAAAAAATGCAAAAAAACACAAAAAAATGCAAAAAAAATGCAAAAAAACACAAAAAATGCAAAAAAAACAAAAAAATGCAAAAAACCCGCAAAAAAATGCAAAAAAAATGCAAAAAAATGCAAAAAAAATGCAAAAAAATGCAAAAAAAATGCAAAAAAAAATGCAAAAAAAAATGCAAAAAAATGCAAAAAAACGCCCAAAAAATGCAAAAAAAACACAAAAAATGCAAAAAAACACAAAAAAATGCAAAAACAAAAACAAAAAAATGCAAAAAAAATGCAAAAAAAAAAAAAAAAAATGCAAAAAAAAACACAAAAAAATGCAAAAAAACACAAAAAATGCAAAAAAAAAAAAAATGCAAAAAAAACCCACAAAAAAATGCAAAAAAACACAAAAAAATGCAAAAAAAAAAAAAAAAATGCAAAAAAATGCAAAAAAAAACACAAAAAAATGCAAAAAAACACAAAAAAATGCAAAAAAAAAATGCAAAAAAAACACAAAAAAATGCAAAAAAATGCAAAAAAATGCAAAAAAAAAAATGCAAAAAAACCACAAAAAAATGCAAAAAAAAATGCAAAAAAAACAAACAAAAAAATGCAAAAAAAAATGCAAAAAAACCACAAAAAAATGCAAAAAAACAAAAAAAAATGCAAAAAAATGCAAAAAAAAAAACACAAAAAATGCAAAAAAAACACAAAAAAATGCAAAAAAACAAAAAAAATGCAAAAAAAACACAAAAAAATGCAAAAAAATGCAAAAAAACCACAAAAAAAATGCAAAAAAAATGCAAAAAAAAACAAAAAAAATGCAAAAAAAACAAAAAAATGCAAAAAATGCAAAAAACCAAAACAAAAAAATGCAAAAAAAACACAAAAAAATGCAAAAAAAACACAAAAAAATGCAAAAAAAAAATGCAAAAAAACACAAAAAAATGCAAAAAAAAACACAAAAAAAATGCAAAAAAAACACAAAAAAATGCAAAAAAATGCAAAAAAAAAAAAAACAAAGCAAAAAAATGCAAAAAAAAACAAAAAAAAAAACAAAAAAATGCAAAAAAAACACGAAAAAATGCAAAAAATGCAAAAAAAAACAACAAAAAAATGCAAAAAAAATGCAAAAAAAACACAAAAAAATGCAAAAAAAAAAACAATAAAAATGCAAAAAAACACAAAAAAATGCAAAAAAATGCAAAAAAAATGCAAAAAAACACAAAAAAATGCAAAAAAAATGCAAAAAAACACAAAAAATGCAAAAAAAACAAAAAAATGCAAAAAAAACCGCAAAAAAATGCAAAAAAATGCAAAAAAATGCAAAAAAAATGCAAAAAAATGCAAAAAAAATGCAAAAAAAAATGCAAAAAAACACAAAAACATGCAAAAAAACCACAAAAAAATGCAAAAAAAAAAAAAAATGCAAAAAAAAACCACAAAAAAATGCAAAAAAAAAAAAAAATATGCAAAAAAACACAAAAAAAATGCAAAAAAATGCAAAAAAATGCAAAAAAAATGCAAAAAAAATGCAAAAAAAAACAAAAAAAATGCAAAAAAAAAACACAAAAAAATTGAAAAAAAATGCAAAAAAAATGCAAAAAAAAGAAGCAAAAAAAACAAAAAAACCACAAAAAAATGCAAAAAAAAAAAAAAAAATGCAAAAAAACCACAAAAAAATGCAAAAAAAAAAAAAAAATGCAAAAAAAACCCACAAAAAAATGCAAAAAAAAAAAAAAATATGCAAAAAAACACAAAAAAATGCAAAAAAAATGCAAAAAAATGCAAAAAAAATGCAAAAAAAATGCAAAAAAAAAAAAAAAAAAAACACAAAAAAATGCAAAAAATAAAACCACAAAAAAATGCAAAAAAATGCAAAAACAAACACAAAAAAATGCAAAAAAAACCACAAAAAGCAAAAAAAAAACCAAAATAATGCAAAAAAATGCAAAAAAAATGAAAAAAAAACACAAAAAGCAAAAAAAAAACCAAAATAATGCAAAAAAAATGCAAAAAAATGCAAAACAAAATGCAAAAAAAATGCAAAAAAAAAACAAAAAAATGCAAAAAAAAATGCAAAAAAACACAAAAAAATGCAAAAAACCCCCCAAAAAATGCAAAAAAATGCAAAAACAAAAACAAAAAAACGCAAAAAAAATGCAAAAAAAACCACAAAAAAATGCAAAAAAAACACAAAAAAAATGCAAAAAAAACCCACAAAAAAATGCAAAAAAACACAAAAAAATGCAAAAAAATGCAAAAAAATGCAAAAAAAAAAAAACACAAAAAATGCAAAAAAACACAAAAAAATGCAAAAAAAAAAAAAAAATGCAAATAAACAAACAAAAAAATGCAAAAAAATGCAAAAAAAACACAAAAAAATGCAAAAAAACACAAAAAAATGCAAAAAAAATGCAAAAAAATGCAAAAAAAAAAAATGCAAAAAAAACACAAAAAAATGCAAAAAAAAATGCAAAAAAAACAAACAAAAAAATGCAAAAAAAATGCAAAAAAAACACAAAAAATGCAAAAAAAAAATGCAAAAAAATGCAAAAAAAAAAACACAAAAAATGCAAAAAAAACACAAAAAAATGCAAAAAGAACAAAAAAAATGCAAAAAAACCCCACAAAAAAATGCAAAAAAACACAAAAAAATGCAAAAAAATGCAAAAAAAAAAAAAAAAAACACAAAAAATGCAAAAAAACACAAAAAAATGCAAAAAAAATGCAAAAAAACCACAAAAAATGCAAAAAAAATGCAAATAAACAAACAAAAAAATGCAAAAAAATGCAAAAAAAACACAAAAAAATGCAAAAAAACACAAAAAAATGCAAAAAAAATGCAAAAAAATGCAAAAAAAAAAAATGCAAAAAAAACACAAAAAAATGCAAAAAAAAATGCAAAAAAAACAAACAAAAAAATGCAAAAAAAATGCAAAAAAAACACAAAAAAATGCAAAAAAAAATGCAAAAAAATGCAAAAAAAAAAACACAAAAAATGCAAAAAAAAACACAAAAAAATGCAAAAAAACAAAAAAAATGCAAAAAAACCACAAAAAAAATGCAAAAAAAATGCAAAAAAAAAACAAAAAAATGCAAAAAAAAACAAAAAAATGCAAAAAATGCAAAAAACCAAAACAAAAAAATGCAAAAAAAACAAAAAAATGCAAAAAAAACACAAAAAAATGCAAAAAAAATGCAAAAAAACAAAAAAATGCAAAAAAAAAACACAAAAAAATGCAAAAAAAACACAAAAAAATGCAAAAAAAACAAATGCAAAAAAATGCAAAAAAAAAAAAAAAATGCAAAAAAAAATGCAAAAAATGCAAAAAAACAAAACAAAAAAAGGCAAAAAAAAACAAAAAAATGCAAAAAAAACACGAAAAAATGCAAAAAAATGCAAAAAAAATGCAAAAAAAACACAAAAAAATGCAAAAAAAAAAACAAAAAAAATGCAAAAAAAACACAAAAAAATGCAAAAAAACACAAAAAAATGCAAAAAAAACACAAAAAAATGCAAAAAAACAAAAAAAATGCAAAAAAACACAAAAAATTGCAAAAAAAAACGCAAAAAAATGCAAAAAAACACAAAAAATGCAAAAAAACACACAAAAAAAATGGAAAAAAAAAAAAAAAAAAATGCAAAAAAACCACAAAAAAATGCAAAAAAACACAAAAAAATGCAAAAAACAAACAAAAAAAATGCAAAACAAAATGCAAAAAAAAACAACAAAAAAATGCAAAAAAAACAAAAAAAATGCAAAAAAAATGCAAAAAAAAAACAAAAAAATGCAAAAAAAAACAAAAAAATGCAAAAAATGCAAAAAACCAAAACCAAAAAATGCAAAAAAAAAAAAAAAAATGCAAAAAAAACACAAAAAAAAAAAAAAAACACAAAAAAATGCAAAAAAACACAAAAAAAAAAAAAAAAAACACAAAAAAATGCAAAAAAATGCAAAAAAAAAAAAAAACAAATGCAAAAAAATGCAAAAAAAAAAAAAAAATGCAAAAAATGCAAAAAAAAACAAAACAAAAAAAGGCAAAAAAACAAAAAAATGCAAAAAAAACACGAAAAAATGCAAAAAAATGCAAAAAAAACCCCAAAAAAATGCAAAAAAATGCAAAAAAACACAAAAAAATGCAAAAAAAAAAACAAAAAAAATGCAAAAAAAACACAAAAAAAATGCAAAAAAAACACAAAAAAATGCAAAAAAAACCCACAAAAAAATGCAAAAAAAACCACAAAAAAAATGCAAAAAACCCCATAAAAAAATGCAAAAAAACACAAAAAAATGCATAAAAAATGCAAAAAAAACAAAATAAATGCAAAAAAAACACAAAAAAATGCAAAAAAATGCAAAAAAATGCAAAAAAAAAATGCAAAAAAATGCAAAAAAACAAACAAAAAAATGCAAAAAAAACAAAAAAAAATGCAAAAAAATGCAAAACAAAATGCAAAAAAACAAAAAAAATGCAAAAAAAAAACACAAAAAATGCAAAAAAACACAAAAAATTGCAAAAAAAAACAATAAAATGCAAAAAAATGCAAAAAAATGCAAAAAAAAAACAAAAAAATGCAAAAAAAACAAAAAAAAATGCAAAAAAATGCAAAACAAAATGCAAAAAAACAAAAAAAATGCAAAAAAAAAACACAAAAAATGCAAAAAAACACAAAAAATTGCAAAAAAAAAACAATAAAATGCAAAAAAATGCAAAAAAAACCCCACAAAAAAATGCAAAAAAAACCACAAAAAAATGCAAAAAAAAAACACAAAAAAATGCAAAAAAATGCAAAAAAACCACAAAAAATGCAAAAAAACACACAAAAAAAATGCAAAAAAAACCACAAAAAAATGCAAAAAAAACAAAAAAAAATGCAAAAAAATGCAAAACAAAATGCAAAAAAACAAAAAAAATGCAAAAAAAAAACACAAAAAATGCAAAAAAACACAAAAAATTGCAAAAAAAAACAATAAAATGCAAAAAAATGCAAAAAAATGCAAAAAAAAACAAAAAAATGCAAAAAAAACAAAAAAAAATGCAAAAAAATGCAAAACAAAATGCAAAAAAACAAAAAAAATGCAAAAAAAAACACAAAAAATGCAAAAAAACACAAAAAATTGCAAAAAAAAAACAATAAAATGCAAAAAAATGCAAAAAAAATGCAAAAAAAACCACAAAAAAATGCAAAAAAAAAACACAAAAAAATGCAAAAAAATGCAAAAAAAAACCACAAAAAATGCAAAAAAACACACAAAAAAAATGCAAAAAAAACCACAAAAAAATGCAAAAAAACACAAAAAAATGCAAAAAAAATGCAAAAAAAACAAAATAAATGCAAAAAAAACACAAAAAAATGCAAAAAAATGCAAAAAAACCACAAAAAATGCAAAAAAACACACAAAAAAATGCAAAAAAAACCACAAAAAAATGCAAAAAAACACAAAAAAATGCAAAAAAAATGCAAAAAAAACAAAATAAATGCAAAAAAAACAAAAAAATGCAAAAAAAACAAAAAAATGCAAAAAAATGCAAAAAAATGCAAAAAAAAAATGCAAAAAAATGCAAAAAAACAAACAAAAAAATGCAAAAAAAAAATGCAAAAAAATGCAAAAAAACAAACAAAAAATGCAAAAAAAACAAAACAAAATGCAAAAAAACAAAAAAAATGCAAAAAAAAAACACAAAAAATGCAAAAAAACACAAAAAATTGCAAAAAAAAACAATAAAATGCAAAAAAATGCAAAAAAATGCAAAAAAAAACAAAAAAATGCAAAAAAAACAAAAAAAAATGCAAAAAAATGCAAAACAAAATGCAAAAAAACAAAAAAAATGCAAAAAAAAAACACAAAAAATGCAAAAAAACACAAAAAATTGCAAAAAAAAAACAATAAAATGCAAAAAAATGCAAAAAAAACCCCACAAAAAAATGCAAAAAAAACCAACAAAAAAATGCAAAAAAAAAAACACAAAAAAATGCAAAAAAATGCAAAAAAACCACAAAAAATGCAAAAAAACACACAAAAAAAATGCAAAAAAACCCACAAAAAAATGCAAAAAAAACACAAAAAAATGCAAAAAAACACAAAAAAATGCAAAAAACAAACAAAAAAAATGCAAAACAAAATGCAAAAAAAAACCACAAAAAAATGCAAAAAAAACCAAAATAAATGCAAAAAAAACAAAAAAATGCAAAAAAAACAAAAAAATGCAAAAAAAAGATGCAAAAAAAATGCAAAAAATGCAAAAAAACACAAAAAAATGCAAAAAACAAACAAAAAAAATGCAAAACAAAATGCAAAAAAAAACACAAAAAAATGCAAAAAAACCCCCCAAAAAATGCAAAAAAAAATGCAAAAAAACCCCACAAAAATGCAAAAAAAACCAAAAAAAACAAAAAAAATGCAAAAAAAACAAAAAAATGCAAAAAAAAATGCAAAAAAATGCAAAAAATGCAAAAAAAACACAAAAAATGCAAAAAAAACACAAAAAAAGCAAAAAAAAAAACAAAATAATGCAAAAAAAATGAAAAAAAATGCAAAAAAAATGCAAAAAAATGCAAAAAAAAATGAAAAAAAAAACACAAAAAATGCAAAAAAACACAAAAAAATGCAAAAACAAAACAAAAAAAAATGCAAAAAAAACCACAAAATAATGCAAAAAAAACACAAAAAATGCAAAAAAAACACAAAATAAATGCAAATAAATGCAAAAAACACAAAAAAAGCATAAAAAAACGCAAAAAATGCAAAAAAACAAAACAAAAAATGCAAAAAATGCAAAAAAACACAAAAAAATGCAAAAAAACACGAAAAAATGCAAAAAAAAAACAAAAAAATGCAAAAAAAATGCAAAAAAACCACAAAAAAAACACAAAAAAAATGCAAAAAACCACAAAAAAATGCAAAAAAAACACAAAAAAATGCAAAAAAAACCAAAAAAATGCAAAAAAAAACAAAAAAATGCAAAAAAACAAAACAAAAAATGCAAAAAATGCAAAAAAACACAAAAAAACACGAAAAAATGCAAAAAAATGCAAAAAAAAAACAAAAAAATGCCAAAAAAAATGCAAAAAAAATGCAAAAAAACACAAAAAAATGCAAAAAAACACAAAAAAATGCAAAAAACCACAAAAAAATGCAAAAAAAACAAAAAAATGCAAAAAAAAATGCAAAAAAAACACAAAAAATGCAAAAAAACACAAAAAAATGCAAAAACAAAACAAAAAAAAATGCAAAAAAAACCACAAAATAATGCAAAAAAAACACAAAAAATGCAAAAAAAAACACAAAATAAATGCAAAAAAATGCAAAAAACACAAAAAAAGCATAAAAAAAACACAAAAAATGCAAAAAAAAACAAAAAAATGCAAAAAATGCAAAAAAACAAAACAAAAAATGCAAAAAATGCAAAAAAACACAAAAAAACACGAAAAAATGCAAAAAAATGCAAAAAAAAACCAAAAAAATGCAAAAAAAATGCAAAAAAACCACAAAAAAAACACAAAAAAATGCAAAAAAACACAAAAAAATGCAAAAAACCACAAAAAAATGCAAAAAAAAAAAAAAATGCAAAAAAAAAAAAAAAAATGCAAAAAAAACCACAAAAAAATGCAAAAAAAAAAAAAAATATGCAAAAAAACACAAAAAAAATGCAAAAAAATGCAAAAAAATGCAAAAACAAACAAAAAAATGCAAAAAATGCAAAAAAAATGCAAAAAAATGCAAAAAAAAATGCAAAAAAAACACAAAAAATGCAAAAAAAACACAAAAAAATGCAAAAACAAAACAAAAAAAAATGCAAAAAAAACCACAAAATAATGCAAAAAAACACAAAAAATGCAAAAAAATGCAAAAAAAACAACAAAAAAATGCAAAAAAAAACAAACAAAAAAATGCAAAAAAAATGCAAAAAAAATGCAAAAAAACCACCAAAAAAACACAAAAAAATGCAAAAAAACACAAAAAATGCAAAAAAACACAAAAACATGCAAAAAAACCACAAAAAAATGCAAAAAAAAAAAAAAATGCAAAAAAAAACCACAAAAAAATGCAAAAAAAAAAAAAATATGCAAAAAAACACAAAAAAAATGCAAAAAAAATGCAAAAAAATGCAAAAAAAATGCAAAAAAAATGCAAAAAAAACCAAAATAAATGCAAAAAAAAACACAAAAAAATTGAAAAAAAATGCAAAAAAAATGCAAAAAAAAGAAGCAAAAAAAACAAAAAAACCACAAAAAAATGCAAAAAAAAAAAAAAATGCAAAAAAAAACCACAAAAAAATGCAAAAAAAAAAAAATATGCAAAAAAACAAAAAAAATGCAAAAAAAATGCAAAAAAATGCAAAAAAAATGCAAAAAAAATGCAAAAAAAAAAAAAAAAAAAACACAAAAAAATGCAAAAAAACCCCCCAAAAAAATGCAAAAAAATGCAAAAAAACCACAAAAATGCAAAAAAAAAACAAAATAAATTAAAAAAAACACAAAAAAATGCAAAAAAAAAAAAAATATGCAAAAAAACACAAAAAAAATTCAAAAAAAAATGCAAAAAAATGCAAAAAAATGCAAAAAAAACAAAAAAAAATGCAAAAAAAAAAAAATGCAAAAAAAAATGCAAAAAAAACCACAAAAATGCAAAAAAAAACAAAATAAATGCAAAAAAACACAAAAAAATGCAAAAAATAAAACCACAAAAAAATGCAAAAAAATGCAAAAACAAACACAAAAAAATGCAAAAAAAACCACAAAAAGCAAAAAAAAAACCAAAATAATGCAAAAAAATGCAAAAAAAATGAAAAAAAAACACAAAAAGCAAAAAAAAAACCAAAATAATGCAAAAAAAATGCAAAAAAATGCAAAACAAAATGCAAAAAAAATGCAAAAAAAAAACAAAAAAATGCAAAAAAAATGCAAAAAAATGCAAAAAAAACACAAAACAAATGCAAAAAAAATGCTAAAAAACGCAAAAAAAAATGCAAAAAAAATGCAAAAAAATACAAAAAATGCAAAAAAAATGCAAAAAAATGCAAAAAAAACACAAAACAAATGCAAAAAAAATGCAAAAAAATGCAAAAAAAATGCAAAAAAATGCAAAAAAAACACAAAAAAATGCAAAAAAACACAAAAAAATGCAAAAAACAAACAAAAAAAATGCAAAACAAAATGCAAAAAAAAAACACAAAAAAATGCAAAAAAAACCAAAATAAATGCAAAAAAAACAAAAAAATGCAAAAAATGCAAAAAAAACACAAAAAATGCAAAAAAAACACAAAAAAAGCAAAAAAAAAAACAAAATAATGCAAAAAAAATGAAAAAAAATGCAAAAAAAATGCAAAAAAATGCAAAAAAAAATGAAAAAAAAAACACAAAAAATGCAAAAAAACACAAAAAAATGCAAAAACAAAACAAAAAAAAATGCAAAAAAACCCACAAAATAATGCAAAAAAAACACAAAAAATGCAAAAAAAACACAAAATAAATGCAAATAAATGCAAAAAACACAAAAAAAGCATAAAAAAACGCAAAAAATGCAAAAAAACAAAACAAAAAATGCAAAAAATGCAAAAAAACACAAAAAAATGCAAAAAAACACGAAAAAATGCAAAAAAAAAACAAAAAAATGCAAAAAAAATGCAAAAAAACCACAAAAAAAACACAAAAAAAATGCAAAAAACCACAAAAAAATGCAAAAAAACCACAAAAAAATGCAAAAAAAACCAAAAAAATGCAAAAAAAAACAAAAAAATGCAAAAAAACAAAACAAAAAATGCAAAAAATGCAAAAAAACACAAAAAAACACGAAAAAATGCAAAAAAATGCAAAAAAAAAACAAAAAAATGCCAAAAAAAATGCAAAAAAAATGCAAAAAAACACAAAAAAATGCAAAAAAACACAAAAAAATGCAAAAAACCACAAAAAAATGCAAAAAAAACAAAAAAATGCAAAAAAAAATGCAAAAAAAACACAAAAAATGCAAAAAAACACAAAAAAATGCAAAAACAAAACAAAAAAAAATGCAAAAAAAACCACAAAATAATGCAAAAAAAACACAAAAAATGCAAAAAAAAACACAAAATAAATGCAAAAAAATGCAAAAAACACAAAAAAAGCATAAAAAAACACAAAAAATGCAAAAAAAAACAAAAAAATGCAAAAAATGCAAAAAAACAAAACAAAAAATGCAAAAAATGCAAAAAAACACAAAAAAACACGAAAAAATGCAAAAAAATGCAAAAAAAAACCAAAAAAATGCAAAAAAAATGCAAAAAAACCACAAAAAAAACACAAAAAAATGCAAAAAAACACAAAAAAATGCAAAAAACCACAAAAAAATGCAAAAAAAAAAAAAAATGCAAAAAAAAAAAAAAAAATGCAAAAAAAAACACAAAAAAATGCAAAAAAAAAAAAAAATATGCAAAAAAACACAAAAAAAATGCAAAAAAATGCAAAAAAATGCAAAAACAAACAAAAAAATGCAAAAAATGCAAAAAAAATGCAAAAAAATGCAAAAAAAAATGCAAAAAAAACACAAAAAATGCAAAAAAAACACAAAAAAATGCAAAAACAAAACAAAAAAAAATGCAAAAAAAACCACAAAATAATGCAAAAAAACACAAAAAATGCAAAAAAATGCAAAAAAAACAACAAAAAAATGCAAAAAAAAACAAACAAAAAAATGCAAAAAAAATGCAAAAAAAATGCAAAAAAACCACCAAAAAAACACAAAAAAATGCAAAAAAACACAAAAAATGCAAAAAAACACAAAAACATGCAAAAAAACCACAAAAAAATGCAAAAAAAAAAAAAAATGCAAAAAAAAACCACAAAAAAATGCAAAAAAAAAAAAAATATGCAAAAAAACACAAAAAAAATGCAAAAAAAATGCAAAAAAATGCAAAAAAATGCAAAAAAAATGCAAAAAAAACCAAAATAAATGCAAAAAAAAACACAAAAAAATTGAAAAAAAATGCAAAAAAAATGCAAAAAAAAGAAGCAAAAAAAACAAAAAAACCACAAAAAAATGCAAAAAAAAAAAAAAATGCAAAAAAAAACCACAAAAAAATGCAAAAAAAAAAAAATATGCAAAAAAACAAAAAAAATGCAAAAAAAATGCAAAAAAATGCAAAAAAAATGCAAAAAAAATGCAAAAAAAAAAAAAAAAAAAACACAAAAAAATGCAAAAAAACCCCCCAAAAAAATGCAAAAAAATGCAAAAAAACCACAAAAATGCAAAAAAAAAACAAAATAAATTAAAAAAAACACAAAAAAATGCAAAAAAAAAAAAAATATGCAAAAAAACACAAAAAAAATTCAAAAAAAATGCAAAAAAATGCAAAAAAATGCAAAAAAAACAAAAAAAAATGCAAAAAAAAAAAAATGCAAAAAAAAATGCAAAAAAAACCACAAAAATGCAAAAAAAAACAAAATAAATGCAAAAAAACACAAAAAAATGCAAAAAATAAAACCACAAAAAAATGCAAAAAAATGCAAAAACAAACACAAAAAAATGCAAAAAAAACCACAAAAAGCAAAAAAAAAACCAAAATAATGCAAAAAAATGCAAAAAAAATGAAAAAAAAACACAAAAAGCAAAAAAAAAACCAAAATAATGCAAAAAAAATGCAAAAAAATGCAAAACAAAATGCAAAAAAAATGCAAAAAAAAAACAAAAAAATGCAAAAAAAATGCAAAAAAATGCAAAAAAAACACAAAACAAATGCAAAAAAAATGCTAAAAAACGCAAAAAAAAATGCAAAAAAAATGCAAAAAAATACAAAAAATGCAAAAAAAATGCAAAAAAATGCAAAAAAAACACAAAACAAATGCAAAAAAAATGCAAAAAAATGCAAAAAAAATGCAAAAAAATGCAAAAAAAACACAAAAAAATGCAAAAAAACACAAAAAAATGCAAAAAACAAACAAAAAAAATGCAAAACAAAATGCAAAAAAAAAACACAAAAAAATGCAAAAAAAACCAAAATAAATGCAAAAAAAACAAAAAAATGCAAAAAAAACAAAAAAATGCAAAAAAAACCACAAAAAGATGCAAAAAAAATGCAAAAAATGCAAAAAAACACAAAAAAATGCAAAAAACAAACAAAAAAAATGCAAAACAAAATGCAAAAAAAAAACACAAAAAAATGCAAAAAAAACCCCCAAAAAATGCAAAAAAAAATGCAAAAAAAACCCACAAAAATGCAAAAAAAACCAAAAAAAACAAAAAAAATGCAAAAAAAACAAAAAAATGCAAAAAAAAATGCAAAAAAATGCAAAAAATGCAAAAAAAACACAAAAAATGCAAAAAAAAACACAAAAAAAGCAAAAAAAAAAACAAAATAATGCAAAAAAAATGAAAAAAATGCAAAAAAAATGCAAAAAAATGCAAAAAAAAATGAAAAAAAAAACACAAAAAATGCAAAAAAACACAAAAAAATGCAAAAACAAAACAAAAAAAAATGCAAAAAAAACCACAAAATAATGCAAAAAAAACACAAAAAATGCAAAAAAAACACAAAATAAATGCAAATAAATGCAAAAAACACAAAAAAAAGCATAAAAAAACGCAAAAAATGCAAAAAAACAAAACAAAAAATGCAAAAAATGCAAAAAAACACAAAAAAATGCAAAAAAACACGAAAAAATGCAAAAAAAAAACAAAAAAATGCAAAAAAAATGCAAAAAAACCACAAAAAAAACACAAAAAAAATGCAAAAAACCACAAAAAAATGCAAAAAAAACACAAAAAAATGCAAAAAAAAAAAAAAAAATGCAAAAAAAACCCACAAAAAAATGCAAAAAAAAAAAAAATATGCAAAAAAACACAAAAAAAATGCAAAAAAAAATGCAAAAAATTGCAAAAAAAATGCAAAAAAAACCAAAAAAATGCAAAAAAAAACAAAAAAATGCAAAAAAACAAAACAAAAAATGCAAAAAATGCAAAAAAACACAAAAAAACACGAAAAAATGCAAAAAAATGCAAAAAAAAAACAAAAAAATGCCAAAAAAAATGCAAAAAAAATGCAAAAAAACACAAAAAAATGCAAAAAAACACAAAAAAATGCAAAAAACCACAAAAAAATGCAAAAAAAACAAAAAAATGCAAAAAAAAATGCAAAAAAAACACAAAAAATGCAAAAAAACACAAAAAAATGCAAAAACAAAACAAAAAAAAATGCAAAAAAAACCACAAAATAATGCAAAAAAAACACAAAAAATGCAAAAAAAAACACAAAATAAATGCAAAAAAATGCAAAAAACACAAAAAAAGCATAAAAAAAACACAAAAAATGCAAAAAAAAACAAAAAAATGCAAAAAATGCAAAAAAACAAAACAAAAAATGCAAAAAATGCAAAAAAATGCAAAAAAAAAACCAAAAAAATGCAAAAAAAATGCAAAAAAACCACAAAAAAAACACAAAAAAATGCAAAAAAACACAAAAAAATGCAAAAAACCACAAAAAAATGCAAAAAAAACAAAAAAATGCAAAAAAAAAAAAAAAAATGCAAAAAAAACCACAAAAAAATGCAAAAAAAAAAAAAAATATGCAAAAAAACACAAAAAAAATGCAAAAAATGCAAAAAAATGCAAAAGCAAACAAAAAAATGCAAAAAATGCAAAAAAAATGCAAAAAAATGCAAAAAAAAATGCAAAAAAAACACAAAAAATGCAAAAAAAACACAAAAAAATGCAAAAACAAAACAAAAAAAAATGCAAAAAAAACCACAAAATAATGCAAAAAAACACAAAAAATGCAAAAAAATGCAAAAAAAACAACAAAAAAATGCAAAAAAAAACAAACAAAAAAATGCAAAAAAAATGCAAAAAAAATGCAAAAAAACCACCAAAAAAACACAAAAAAATGCAAAAAAACACAAAAAATGCAAAAAAACACAAAAACATGCAAAAAAACCACAAAAAAATGCAAAAAAAAAAAAAAATGCAAAAAAAAACCACAAAAAAATGCAAAAAAAAAAAAAATATGCAAAAAAACACAAAAAAAATGCAAAAAAAATGCAAAAAAATGCAAAAAAAATGCAAAAAAAATGCAAAAAAAACCAAAATAAATGCAAAAAAAACACAAAAAAATTGAAAAAAAATGCAAAAAAAATGCAAAAAAAAGAAGCAAAAAAAACAAAAAAACCACAAAAAAATGCAAAAAAAAAAAAAAAATGCAAAAAAAAACCACAAAAAAATGCAAAAAAAAAAAAAATATGCAAAAAAACAAAAAAAATGCAAAAAAAATGCAAAAAAATGCAAAAAAAATGCAAAAAAAATGCAAAAAAAAAAAAAAAAAAAACACAAAAAAATGCAAAAAAACCCCCCAAAAAAATGCAAAAAAATGCAAAAAAACCACAAAAATGCAAAAAAAAAACAAAATAAATTAAAAAAAACACAAAAAAATGCAAAAAAAAAAAAAATATGCAAAAAAACACAAAAAAAATTCAAAAAAAAATGCAAAAAAATGCAAAAAAATGCAAAAAAAACAAAAAAAAATGCAAAAAAAAAAAAATGCAAAAAAAAATGCAAAAAAAACCACAAAAATGCAAAAAAAAACAAAATAAATGCAAAAAAACACAAAAAAATGCAAAAAATAAAACCACAAAAAAATGCAAAAAAATGCAAAAACAAACACAAAAAAATGCAAAAAAACCCACAAAAAGCAAAAAAAAAAACAAAATAATGCAAAAAAATGCAAAAAAAATGAAAAAAAAACACAAAAAGCAAAAAAAAAACCAAAATAATGCAAAAAAAATGCAAAAAAATGCAAAACAAAATGCAAAAAAAATGCAAAAAAAAAACAAAAAAATGCAAAAAAAATGCAAAAAAATGCAAAAAAAACACAAAACAAATGCAAAAAAAATGCTAAAAAACGCAAAAAAAAATGCAAAAAAAATGCAAAAAAATACAAAAAATGCAAAAAAAATGCAAAAAAATGCAAAAAAAACACAAAACAAATGCAAAAAAAATGCAAAAAAATGCAAAAAAAATGCAAAAAAATGCAAAAAAAAAACAAAAAAATGCAAAAAAAACACAAAAAAATGCAAAAAAAAAACACAAAAAATGCAAAAAAAACAAAAAAATGCAAAAAAACACAAAAAAATGCAAAAAAACCCCACAAAAAATGCAAAAACAAAACAAAAAAAAATGCAAAAAAAAACACAAAATAATGCAAAAAAAAACACAAAAAATGCAAAAAAAACAAAATAAATGCAAAAAAATGCAAAAAAAACACAAAAAAAGCATAAAAAAAACAAAAAATGCAAAAAAAATGCAAAAAAATGCAAAAAAAACACAAAACAAATGCAAAAAAAATGCTAAAAAACGCAAAAAAAATGCAAAAAAAAAACAAAAAATGCAAAAAAAACACAAAAAATGCAAAAAAAATGCAAAAAAACCACAAAAAAAACACAAAAAAATGCAAAAAAACACAAAAAAATGCAAAAAACCACAAAAAAATGCAAAAAAAAAAAAAAATGCAAAAAAAAAAAAAAAAATGCAAAAAAAACCACAAAAAAATGCAAAAAAAAAAAAAAATATGCAAAAAAACACAAAAAAAATGCAAAAAAATGCAAAAAAATGCAAAAACAAACAAAAAAATGCAAAAAATGCAAAAAAAATGCAAAAAAATGCAAAAAAAAATGCAAAAAAAACACAAAAAATGCAAAAAAAACACAAAAAAATGCAAAAACAAAACAAAAAAAAATGCAAAAAAAACCACAAAATAATGCAAAAAAACACAAAAAATGCAAAAAAATGCAAAAAAAACAACAAAAAAATGCAAAAAAAAACAAACAAAAAAATGCAAAAAAAATGCAAAAAAAATGCAAAAAAACCACCAAAAAAACACAAAAAAATGCAAAAAAACACAAAAAATGCAAAAAAACACAAAAACATGCAAAAAAACCACAAAAAAATGCAAAAAAAAAAAAAAATGCAAAAAAAAACCACAAAAAAATGCAAAAAAAAAAAAAATATGCAAAAAAACACAAAAAAAATGCAAAAAAAATGCAAAAAAATGCAAAAAAATGCAAAAAAAATGCAAAAAAAACCAAAATAAATGCAAAAAAAAACACAAAAAAATTGAAAAAAAATGCAAAAAAAATGCAAAAAAAAGAAGCAAAAAAAACAAAAAAACCACAAAAAAATGCAAAAAAAAAAAAAAATGCAAAAAAAAACCACAAAAAAATGCAAAAAAAAAAAAATATGCAAAAAAACAAAAAAAATGCAAAAAAAATGCAAAAAAATGCAAAAAAAATGCAAAAAAAATGCAAAAAAAAAAAAAAAAAAAACACAAAAAAATGCAAAAAAACCCCCCAAAAAAATGCAAAAAAATGCAAAAAAACCACAAAAATGCAAAAAAAAAACAAAATAAATTAAAAAAAACACAAAAAAATGCAAAAAAAAAAAAAATATGCAAAAAAACACAAAAAAAATTCAAAAAAAATGCAAAAAAATGCAAAAAAATGCAAAAAAAACAAAAAAAAATGCAAAAAAAAAAAAATGCAAAAAAAAATGCAAAAAAAACCACAAAAATGCAAAAAAAAACAAAATAAATGCAAAAAAACACAAAAAAATGCAAAAAATAAAACCACAAAAAAATGCAAAAAAATGCAAAAACAAACACAAAAAAATGCAAAAAAAACCACAAAAAGCAAAAAAAAAACCAAAATAATGCAAAAAAATGCAAAAAAAATGAAAAAAAAACACAAAAAGCAAAAAAAAAACCAAAATAATGCAAAAAAAATGCAAAAAAATGCAAAACAAAATGCAAAAAAAATGCAAAAAAAAAACAAAAAAATGCAAAAAAAATGCAAAAAAATGCAAAAAAAACACAAAACAAATGCAAAAAAAATGCTAAAAAACGCAAAAAAAAATGCAAAAAAAATGCAAAAAAATACAAAAAATGCAAAAAAAATGCAAAAAAATGCAAAAAAAACACAAAACAAATGCAAAAAAAATGCAAAAAAATGCAAAAAAAATGCAAAAAAATGCAAAAAAAACACAAAAAAATGCAAAAAAACACAAAAAAATGCAAAAAACAAACAAAAAAAATGCAAAACAAAATGCAAAAAAAAAACACAAAAAAATGCAAAAAAAACCAAAATAAATGCAAAAAAAACAAAAAAATGCAAAAAAAACAAAAAAATGCAAAAAAAACCACAAAAAGATGCAAAAAAAATGCAAAAAATGCAAAAAAACACAAAAAAATGCAAAAAACAAACAAAAAAAATGCAAAACAAAATGCAAAAAAAAAACACAAAAAAATGCAAAAAAAACCCCCAAAAAATGCAAAAAAAAATGCAAAAAAAACCCACAAAAATGCAAAAAAAACCAAAAAAAACAAAAAAAATGCAAAAAAAACAAAAAAATGCAAAAAAAAATGCAAAAAAATGCAAAAAATGCAAAAAAAACACAAAAAATGCAAAAAAAACACAAAAAAAGCAAAAAAAAAAACAAAATAATGCAAAAAAAATGAAAAAAATGCAAAAAAAATGCAAAAAAATGCAAAAAAAAATGAAAAAAAAAACACAAAAAATGCAAAAAAACACAAAAAAATGCAAAAACAAAACAAAAAAAAATGCAAAAAAAACCACAAAATAATGCAAAAAAAACACAAAAAATGCAAAAAAAACACAAAATAAATGCAAATAAATGCAAAAAACACAAAAAAAAGCATAAAAAAACGCAAAAAATGCAAAAAAACAAAACAAAAAATGCAAAAAATGCAAAAAAACACAAAAAAATGCAAAAAAACACGAAAAAATGCAAAAAAAAAACAAAAAAATGCAAAAAAAATGCAAAAAAACCACAAAAAAAACACAAAAAAAATGCAAAAAACCACAAAAAAATGCAAAAAAAACACAAAAAAATGCAAAAAAAAAAAAAAAAATGCAAAAAAAACCCACAAAAAAATGCAAAAAAAAAAAAAATATGCAAAAAAACACAAAAAAAATGCAAAAAAAAATGCAAAAAATTGCAAAAAAAATGCAAAAAAAACCAAAAAAATGCAAAAAAAAACAAAAAAATGCAAAAAAACAAAACAAAAAATGCAAAAAATGCAAAAAAACACAAAAAAACACGAAAAAATGCAAAAAAATGCAAAAAAAAAACAAAAAAATGCCAAAAAAAATGCAAAAAAAATGCAAAAAAACACAAAAAAATGCAAAAAAACACAAAAAAATGCAAAAAACCACAAAAAAATGCAAAAAAAACAAAAAAATGCAAAAAAAAATGCAAAAAAAACACAAAAAATGCAAAAAAACACAAAAAAATGCAAAAACAAAACAAAAAAAAATGCAAAAAAAACCACAAAATAATGCAAAAAAAACACAAAAAATGCAAAAAAAAACACAAAATAAATGCAAAAAAATGCAAAAAACACAAAAAAAGCATAAAAAAAACACAAAAAATGCAAAAAAAAACAAAAAAATGCAAAAAATGCAAAAAAACAAAACAAAAAATGCAAAAAATGCAAAAAAATGCAAAAAAAAAACCAAAAAAATGCAAAAAAAATGCAAAAAAACCACAAAAAAAACACAAAAAAATGCAAAAAAACACAAAAAAATGCAAAAAACCACAAAAAAATGCAAAAAAAACAAAAAAATGCAAAAAAAAAAAAAAAAATGCAAAAAAAACCACAAAAAAATGCAAAAAAAAAAAAAAATATGCAAAAAAACACAAAAAAAATGCAAAAAATGCAAAAAAATGCAAAAGCAAACAAAAAAATGCAAAAAATGCAAAAAAAATGCAAAAAAATGCAAAAAAAAATGCAAAAAAAACACAAAAAATGCAAAAAAAACACAAAAAAATGCAAAAACAAAACAAAAAAAAATGCAAAAAAAACCACAAAATAATGCAAAAAAACACAAAAAATGCAAAAAAATGCAAAAAAAACAACAAAAAAATGCAAAAAAAAACAAACAAAAAAATGCAAAAAAAATGCAAAAAAAATGCAAAAAAACCACCAAAAAAACACAAAAAAATGCAAAAAAACACAAAAAATGCAAAAAAACACAAAAACATGCAAAAAAACCACAAAAAAATGCAAAAAAAAAAAAAAATGCAAAAAAAAACCACAAAAAAATGCAAAAAAAAAAAAAATATGCAAAAAAACACAAAAAAAATGCAAAAAAAATGCAAAAAAATGCAAAAAAAATGCAAAAAAAATGCAAAAAAAACCAAAATAAATGCAAAAAAAAACACAAAAAAATTGAAAAAAAATGCAAAAAAAATGCAAAAAAAAGAAGCAAAAAAAACAAAAAAACCACAAAAAAATGCAAAAAAAAAAAAAAAATGCAAAAAAAAACCACAAAAAAATGCAAAAAAAAAAAAAATATGCAAAAAAACAAAAAAAATGCAAAAAAAATGCAAAAAAATGCAAAAAAAATGCAAAAAAAATGCAAAAAAAAAAAAAAAAAAAACACAAAAAAATGCAAAAAAACCCCCCAAAAAAATGCAAAAAAATGCAAAAAAACCACAAAAATGCAAAAAAAAAACAAAATAAATTAAAAAAAACACAAAAAAATGCAAAAAAATGCAAAAAAAACAAAAAAAAATGCAAAAAAAAAAAAATGCAAAAAAAATGCAAAAAAAACCACAAAAATGCAAAAAAAAACAAAATAAATGCAAAAAAACACAAAAAAATGCAAAAAATAAAACCACAAAAAAATGCAAAAAAATGCAAAAACAAACACAAAAAAATGCAAAAAAACCCACAAAAAGCAAAAAAAAAAACAAAATAATGCAAAAAAATGCAAAAAAAATGAAAAAAAAACACAAAAAGCAAAAAAAAAACCAAAATAATGCAAAAAAAATGCAAAAAAATGCAAAACAAAATGCAAAAAAAATGCAAAAAAAAAACAAAAAAATGCAAAAAAAATGCAAAAAAATGCAAAAAAAACACAAAACAAATGCAAAAAAAATGCTAAAAAACGCAAAAAAAAATGCAAAAAAAATGCAAAAAAATACAAAAAATGCAAAAAAAATGCAAAAAAATGCAAAAAAAACACAAAACAAATGCAAAAAAAATGCAAAAAAATGCAAAAAAAATGCAAAAAAATGCAAAAAAAAAACAAAAAAATGCAAAAAAAACACAAAAAAATGCAAAAAAAAAACACAAAAAATGCAAAAAAAACAAAAAAATGCAAAAAAACACAAAAAAATGCAAAAAAACCCCACAAAAAATGCAAAAACAAAACAAAAAAAAATGCAAAAAAAAACACAAAATAATGCAAAAAAAAACACAAAAAATGCAAAAAAAACAAAATAAATGCAAAAAAATGCAAAAAAAACACAAAAAAAGCATAAAAAAAACAAAAAATGCAAAAAAAATGCAAAAAAATGCAAAAAAAACACAAAACAAATGCAAAAAAAATGCTAAAAAACGCAAAAAAAATGCAAAAAAAAAACAAAAAATGCAAAAAAAACACAAAAAATGCAAAAAAAATGCAAAAAAAAACACAAAAAATGCAAAAAAAACACAAAACAAATGCAAAAAAAAAAACAAAAAAATGCAAAAAATGCAAAAAAACTAAACAAAAAATGCAAAAAAAAAAAAAAATATGCAAAAAAACACAAAAAAATGCAAAAAAATGCAAAAAAAAACACAAAAAAATGCAAAAAAATGCAAAAAAATGCAAAAAAAAAATGCAAAAAAACACAAAACAAATGCAAAAAAAATGCAAAAAAATACAAAACAAATGCAAAAAAAATGCAAAAAATGCAAAAAAACAAAACAAAAAATGCAAAAAAAACACAAAAAAAGCATAAAAAAACAAAAAATGCAAAAAAAAATGCAAAAAAATGCAAAACAAAATGCAAAAAAAATGCAAAAAAAAAACAAAAAAATGCAAAAAAAATGCAAAAAAATGCAAAAAAAACACAAAACAAATGCAAAAAAAATGCTAAAAAACGCAAAAAAAATGCAAAAAAAAATGCAAAAAAAACACAAAAAATGCAAAAAAACCAACAAAAAAAATGAAAAAAAAAAAAAAAAAATGCAAAAAACAAAACAAAAAAATGCAAAAAAATGCAAAAAAACCACAAAAAAACACAAAAAAAATGCAAAAAAATGCAAAAAACCACAAAAAAATGCAAAAAAACACAAAAAAATGCAAAAAAAAAAAATGCAAAAAAAAACACAAAAAAATGCAAAAAAAACCCACAAAAAATGCAAAAACAAAACAAAAAAAAATGCAAAAAAAACCACAAAATAATGCAAAAAAAACCCCAAAAAATGCAAAAAAAACACAAAATAAATGCAAAAAAATGCAAAAAAACACAAAAAAAGCATAAAAAAAACAAAAAATGCAAAAAAAATGCAAAAAAAATGCAAAAAAAATGCAAAAAAATGCAAAAAAAACACAAAACAAATGCAAAAAAAATGCTAAAAAACGCAAAAAAAATGCAAAAAAAATGCAAAAAAATGCAAAAAAAAACAAAAAATGCAAAAAAAACACAAAAAAATGCAAAAAAAATGCAAAAAAACACAAAACAAATGCAAAAAAATGCAAAAAAATGCAAAAAAAATGCAAAAAAATGCAAAAAAAAAAACTAAAAAATGCAAAAAATGCAAAAAAAACAAAACAAAAAATGCAAAAAAAACACAAAAAAATGCAAAAAAACACGAAAAAATGCAAAAAAAATGCAAAAAACAAAACAAAAAAATGCAAAAAAAATGCAAAAAAACCACAAAAAAAACACAAAAAAAATGCAAAAAAATGCAAAAAACCACAAAAAAATGCAAAAAAAACCACAAAAAAATGCAAAAAAAAAACACAAAAAAATGCAAAAAAACACAAAAAAATGCAAAAAAAATGCAAAAAAAATGCAAAAAAATGCAAAAAAAATGCAAAAAAAACAAAACAATGCAAAAAAAAAACAAATGCAAAAAAAAATGCAAAAAAAAACACAAAAAAATGCAAAAAAAAAACAAAAAATGCAAAAAAACACAAAAAATGCAAAAAAACACAAAAAAATGCAAAAAAAACCACAAAAAAATGCAAAAACAAAACAAAAAAAATGCAAAAAAAAACACAAAATAATGCAAAAAAAAACACAAAAAATGCAAAAAAAACACAAAATAAATGCAAATAAATGCAAAAAAAACACAAAAAAAGCATCAAAAAACACAAAAAATGCAAAAAAAACACAAAATGCAAAAAAAATGCAAAAAAATGCAAAACAAAATGCAAAAAAAATGCAAAAAAAACAAAAAAATGCAAAAAAAATGCAAAAAAATGCAAAAAAAACACAAAACAAATGCAAAAAAATGCTAAAAAACACAAAAAAATTCAAAAAAATGCAAAAAAAACAAAACAAATGCAAAAAAAATGCAAAAAAATGCAAAAAAAATGCAAAAAAAAAACAAAAAAATGCAAAAAATGCAAAAAAAACAAAACAAAAAATGCAAAAAAACACGAAAAAATGCAAAAAAATGCAAAAAAAACAAAAAAAAATGCAAAAAAAAAAACACAAAAAAAATGCAAAAAAAACCACAAAAAATGCAAAAAAAACACAAAAAATGCAAAAAAAAACACAAAAAAAACAAAAAAAATGCAAAAAAATGCAAAAAAAAAACCATAAAAAAAAAAGGAAAAAAAAAACACAAAACACACAAAATAATGCAAAAAAAACACAAAAAAATGCAAAAAAAAAACAAAAAAAGCAAAAAAAAAAAATGCAAAAAAAATGCAAAAAAAATGCAAAAAAAATGCAAAAAAACCACAAAAAATGCAAAAAAAACACAAAAAAAATACAAAAAATGCAAAAAAAACACAAAAAATGCAAAAAAAAACACAAAAAAACCAAAAAAAAATGCAAAAAAATGCAAAAAAAAAACCACAAAAAAAAATGCAAAAAAAAACACAAAACACACAAAATAATGCAAAAAAAACACAAAAAAATGCAAAAAAAAAAAAACACAAAAAAAGCAAAAAAAAAAAATGCAAAAAAAATGCAAAAAAAATGCAAAAAAAATGCAAAAAAACCACAAAAAATGCAAAAAAAAACACAAAAAAAATGCAAAAAAATACAAAAAATGCAAAAAAAACAAAACAAAAAAATGCAAAAAAACCACAAAAAATGCAAAAAAAAACACAAAAAAAATGCAAAAAAATACAAAAAATGCAAAAAAAACACAAAAAATGCAAAAAAAAACACAAAAAAACCAAAAAAAATGCAAAAAAATGCAAAAAAAAAACCACAAAAAAAAATGCAAAAAAAAACACAAAACACACAAAATAATGCAAAAAAAACACAAAAAAATGCAAAAAAAAAAAAACACAAAAAAAGCAAAAAAAAAAAATGCAAAAAAAATGCAAAAAAAATGCAAAAAAAATGCAAAAAAACCACAAAAAATGCAAAAAAAAACACAAAAAAAATGCAAAAAAATACAAAAAATGCAAAAAAAACAAAACAAAAAAATGCAAAAAAAAAATGCAAAAAATTGCAAAAAAAAATGCAAAACAATGCAAAAAAAACACAAAAAAATGCAAAAAAAAACACAAAAAAATGCAAAAAAATGCAAAAAATGCAAAAAAACACAAAAAAATGCAAAAAACAAACAAAAAAAATGCAAAACAAAATGCAAAAAAAACCCACAAAAAAATGCAAAAAAAACCCCCAAAAAATGCAAAAAAAAATGCAAAAAAACCCACAAAAATGCAAAAAAAACACAAAAAAATGCAAAAAAAATGCAAAAAATGCAAAAACAAACACAAAAAAAATGCAAAAAAAACACAAAAAAAGCAAAAAAAAAAACAAAATAATGCAAAAAAAATGAAAAAAAATGCAAAAAAAATGCAAAAAAATGCAAAAAAATGCAAAAAAAAATGCAAAAAAAACAAAAAAATGCAAAAAAAAACAAAAAAAAATGCAAAAAAAACCACAAAATAATGCAAAAAAACACAAAAAATGCAAAAAAAACACAAAATAAATGCAAAAAAATGCAAAAAAACACAAAAAAAGCATAAAAAAAACACAAGAAATGCAAAAAAAACACAAAATGCAAAAAAAAATGCAAAAAAATGCAAAACAAAATGCAAAAAAAACCAAAAAAATGCAAAAAAAATGCAAAAAAATGAAAAAAAAACACAAAACAAATGCAAAAAAATGCAAAAAAAATGCAAAAAAAATGCAAAAAATGCAAAAAAATGCAAAAAAAACACAAAAAAATGCAAAAAAATGCAAAAAAACACAAAACAAATGCAAAAAAATGCAAAAAAATGCAAAAAAAAATGCAAAAAAAATGCAAAAAAAAACAAAAAAATGCAAAAAAAAACAAAAAAATGCAAAAAATGCAAAAAAACAAAACAAAAAATGCAAAAAATGCAAAAAAACACAAAAAAATGCAAAAAAACACGAAAAAATGCAAAAAATGCAAAAAAAAAACAAAAAAATGCAAAAAAATGCAAAAAAAACACAACAAAAATGCAAAAAAACACAAAAAAATGTAAAAAACCACAAAAAAATGCAAAAAAAACACAAAAAAATGCAAAAAAAAAAAAAAAAATGCAAAAAAAAACCACAAAAAAATGCAAAAAAAAAAAAAATATGCAAAAAAACAAAAAAAAATGCAAAAAAAAATGCAAAAAATTGCAAAAAAAATGCAAAAAAAACCAAAAAATTGCAAAAAAAATGCAAAAAAAACCAAAAAATTGCAAAAAAAATGCAAAAAAAACCAAAAAAATGCAAAAAAACAAAACAAAAAATGCAAAAAATGCAAAAAAACACAAAAAATAATGCAAAAAAAACACAAAAAATGCAAAAAAAACACAAAATAAATGCAAAAAAATGCAAAAAAACACAAAAAAAGCATAAAAAAACACAAAAAATGCAAAAAAAACAAAAAATGCAAAAAAATGCAAAACAAAACAAAAAAATGCAAAAAAAATGCAAAAAAATGCAAAAAAAACACAAAACAAATGCAAAAAATGCTAAAAAACACAAAAAAATGCTAAAAAATGCAAAAAAAACACAAAACAAATGCAAAAAAATGCAAAAAAACACGAAAAAATGCAAAAAAAATGCAAAAAACAAAACAAAAAAATGCAAAAAAAATGCAAAAAAACCACAAAAAAAACACAAAAAAAATGCAAAAAAATGCAAAAAACCACAAAAAAATGCAAAAAAAACCACAAAAAAATGCAAAAAAAAACCACAAAAAAATGCAAAAAAACACAAAAAAATGCAAAAAAAATGCAAAAAAAATGCAAAAAAATGCAAAAAAAATGCAAAAAAAACAAAACAATGCAAAAAAAAAACAAATGCAAAAAAAAATGCAAAAAAAAACACAAAAAAATGCAAAAAAAAAACAAAAAATGCAAAAAAACACAAAAAATGCAAAAAAACACAAAAAAATGCAAAAAAAACCACAAAAAAATGCAAAAACAAAACAAAAAAAATGCAAAAAAAAACACAAAATAATGCAAAAAAAAACACAAAAATGCAAAAAAAACACAAAATAAATGCAAATAAATGCAAAAAAAACACAAAAAAGCATCAAAAAACACAAAAAATGCAAAAAAAACACAAAATGCAAAAAAAATGCAAAAAAATGCAAAACAAAATGCAAAAAAAATGCAAAAAAAACAAAAAAATGCAAAAAAAATGCAAAAAAATGCAAAAAAAACACAAAACAAATGCAAAAAAATGCTAAAAAACACAAAAAAATTCAAAAAAATGCAAAAAAAACAAAACAAATGCAAAAAAAATGCAAAAAAATGCAAAAAAAATGCAAAAAAAAAACAAAAAAATGCAAAAAATGCAAAAAAAACAAAACAAAAAATGCAAAAAAACACGAAAAAATGCAAAAAAATGCAAAAAAAACAAAAAAAAATGCAAAAAAAAAAAACACAAAAAAAATGCAAAAAAAAACACAAAAAATGCAAAAAAAACACAAAAAATGCAAAAAAAAACACAAAAAAACCAAAAAAAATGCAAAAAAATGCAAAAAAAAAACCATGAAAAAAAGGAAAAAAAAAACACAAAACACACAAAATAATGCAAAAAAAACACAAAAAAATGCAAAAAAAAAAAAAACACAAAAAAAGCAAAAAAAAAAAATGCAAAAAAAATGCAAAAAAAATGCAAAAAAAATGCAAAAAAACCACAAAAAATGCAAAAAAAAATACAAAAAATGCAAAAAAATACAAAAAATGCAAAAAAAACACAAAAAATGCAAAAAAAAACACAAAAAAACCAAAAAAAATGCAAAAAAATGCAAAAAAAAAACCACAAAAAAAAATGCAAAAAAAAACACAAAACACACAAAATAATGCAAAAAAAACACAAAAAAATGCAAAAAAAAAAAAACACAAAAAAAGCAAAAAAAAAAAATGCAAAAAAAATGCAAAAAAAATGCAAAAAAACCACAAAAAATGCAAAAAAAAACACAAAAAAAATGCAAAAAAATACAAAAAATGCAAAAAAAACAAAACAAAAAAATGCAAAAAAAAAATGCAAAAAATTGCAAAAAAAAATGCAAAACAATGCAAAAAAAACACAAAAAAATGCAAAAAAAAACACAAAAAAATGCAAAAAAATGCAAAAAATGCAAAAAAACACAAAAAAATGCAAAAAACAAACAAAAAAAATGCAAAACAAAATGCAAAAAAAACCCACAAAAAAATGCAAAAAAACCCCCCAAAAAATGCAAAAAAAAATGCAAAAAAACCCACAAAAATGCAAAAAAAACACAAAAAAATGCAAAAAAAATGCAAAAAATGCAAAAACAAACACAAAAAAAATGCAAAAAAAACACAAAAAAAGCAAAAAAAAAAACAAAATAATGCAAAAAAAATGAAAAAAAATGCAAAAAAAATGCAAAAAAATGCAAAAAAATGCAAAAAAAAATGCAAAAAAAACAAAAAAATGCAAAAAAAAACAAAAAAAAATGCAAAAAAAACCACAAAATAATGCAAAAAAACACAAAAAATGCAAAAAAAACACAAAATAAATGCAAAAAAATGCAAAAAAACACAAAAAAAGCATAAAAAAAACACAAGAAATGCAAAAAAAACACAAAATGCAAAAAAAAATGCAAAAAAATGCAAAACAAAATGCAAAAAAAACCAAAAAAATGCAAAAAAAATGCAAAAAAATGAAAAAAAAACACAAAACAAATGCAAAAAAATGCAAAAAAAATGCAAAAAAAATGCAAAAAATGCAAAAAAATGCAAAAAAAACACAAAAAAATGCAAAAAAATGCAAAAAAACACAAAACAAATGCAAAAAAATGCAAAAAAATGCAAAAAAAAATGCAAAAAAAATGCAAAAAAAAACAAAAAAATGCAAAAAAAAACAAAAAAATGCAAAAAATGCAAAAAAACAAAACAAAAAATGCAAAAAATGCAAAAAAACACAAAAAAATGCAAAAAAACACGAAAAAATGCAAAAAATGCAAAAAAAAACAAAAAAATGCAAAAAAATGCAAAAAAAACACAACAAAAATGCAAAAAAACACAAAAAAATGTAAAAAACCACAAAAAAATGCAAAAAAAACACAAAAAAATGCAAAAAAAAAAAAAAAAATGCAAAAAAAAACCACAAAAAAATGCAAAAAAAAAAAAAATATGCAAAAAAACAAAAAAAATGCAAAAAAAAATGCAAAAAATTGCAAAAAAAATGCAAAAAAAACCAAAAAATTGCAAAAAAAATGCAAAAAAAAAACAAAAAATTGCAAAAAAAATGCAAAAAAAACCAAAAAAATGCAAAAAAACAAAACAAAAAATGCAAAAAATGCAAAAAATAAATGCAAAAAAATGCAAAAAAACACAAAAAAAGCATAAAAAAACACAAAAAATGCAAAAAAAAACAAAAAATGCAAAAAAATGCAAAACAAAACAAAAAAATGCAAAAAAAATGCAAAAAAATGCAAAAAAAACACAAAACAAATGCAAAAAATGCTAAAAAACACAAAAAAATGCTAAAAAATGCAAAAAAAACACAAAAAAAATGCAAAAAAATGCAAAAAAATGCAAAAAAAAAACCAAAAAAATGCAAAAAATGCAAAAAAACTAAACAAAAAATGCAAAAAAAAAAAAAAATATGCAAAAAAACACAAAAAAATGCAAAAAAATGCAAAAAAAAACACAAAAAAATGCAAAAAAATGCAAAAAAATGCAAAAAAAAAAATGCAAAAAAACACAAAACAAATGCAAAAAAATGCAAAAAAATGCAAAAAAAAATGCAAAAAAAATGCAAAAAAAACAAAAAAATGCAAAAAAAAACAAAAAAATGCAAAAAATGCAAAAAAACAAAACAAAAAATGCAAAAAATGCAAAAAAACACAAAAAAATGCAAAAAAACACGAAAAAATGCAAAAAATGCAAAAAAAAACAAAAAAATGCAAAAAAATGCAAAAAAAACACAACAAAAATGCAAAAAAACACAAAAAAATGTAAAAAACCACAAAAAAATGCAAAAAAAACACAAAAAAATGCAAAAAAAAAAAAAAAAATGCAAAAAAAAAACCACAAAAAAATGCAAAAAAAAAAAAAATATGCAAAAAAACAAAAAAAATGCAAAAAAAAATGCAAAAAATTGCAAAAAAAATGCAAAAAAAACCAAAAAATTGCAAAAAAAATGCAAAAAAAACCAAAAAATTGCAAAAAAAATGCAAAAAAAACCAAAAAAATGCAAAAAAACAAAACAAAAAATGCAAAAAATGCAAAAAAACACAAAAAATAATGCAAAAAAAACACAAAAAATGCAAAAAAAACACAAAATAAATGCAAAAAAATGCAAAAAAACACAAAAAAAGCATAAAAAAACAAAAAATGCAAAAAAAAACAAAAAATGCAAAAAAATGCAAAACAAAACAAAAAAATGCAAAAAAAATGCAAAAAAATGCAAAAAAAACACAAAACAAATGCAAAAAATGCTAAAAAACACAAAAAAATGCTAAAAAATGCAAAAAAAACACAAAACAAATGCAAAAAAATGCAAAAAAATGCAAAAAAAAAACAAAAAAATGCAAAAAATGCAAAAAAACTAAACAAAAAATGCAAAAAAAAAAAAAAATATGCAAAAAAACACAAAAAAATGCAAAAAAATGCAAAAAAAAACACAAAAAAATGCAAAAAAATGCAAAAAAATGCAAAAAAAAAATGCAAAAAAACACAAAACAAATGCAAAAAAAATGCAAAAAAATGCTAAAAAAATGCAAAAAAATGCAAAAAAAAAACAAAAAAATGCAAAAAATGCAAAAAAACAAAACAAAAAATGCAAAAAAAACACAAAAAAAGCATAAAAAAACACAAAAAATGCAAAAAAAAATGCAAAAAAATGCAAAACAAAATGCAAAAAAAATGCAAAAAAAAAACAAAAAAATGCAAAAAAATGCAAAAAAAACACAAAACAAATGCAAAAAAAATGCTAAAAAACGCAAAAAAAATGCAAAAAAAAATGCAAAAAAAAACACAAAAAATGCAAAAAAACCAACAAAAAAAATGAAAAAAAAAAAAAAAAAATGCAAAAAACAAAACAAAAAAATGCAAAAAAAATGCAAAAAAACCACAAAAAAACACAAAAAAATGCTAAAAAATGCAAAAAAAACACAAAACAAATGCAAAAAAATGCAAAAAAAAAAACAAAAAAATGCAAAAAATGCAAAAAAACTAAACAAAAAATGCAAAAAAAAAAAAAATATGCAAAAAAACACAAAAAAATGCAAAAAAATGCAAAAAAACACAAAAAAATGCAAAAAAATGCAAAAAAATGCAAAAAAAAAATGCAAAAAAACACAAAACAAATGCAAAAAAAATGCAAAAAAATGCAAAAAAAATGCAAAAAAATGCAAAAAAAAAACAAAAAAATGCAAAAAATGCAAAAAAACAAAACAAAAAATGCAAAAAAAACACAAAAAAAGCATAAAAAAACACAAAAAATGCAAAAAAAAATGCAAAAAAATGCAAAACAAAATGCAAAAAAAATGCAAAAAAAAAACAAAAAAATGCAAAAAAAATGCAAAAAAATGCAAAAAAAACACAAAACAAATGCAAAAAAAATGCTAAAAAACGCAAAAAAAATGCAAAAAAAAATGCAAAAAAAACACAAAAAATGCAAAAAAACCAACAAAAAAAATGAAAAAAAAAAAAAAAAAATGAAAAAAAAAAAACAAAAAAATGCAAAAAAAATGCAAAAAAACCACAAAAAAACACAAAAAAAATGCAAAAAAATGCAAAAAACCACAAAAAAATGCAAAAAAACACAAAAAAATGCAAAAAAAAAAAAATGCAAAAAAAAAACACAAAAAAATGCAAAAAAAACCCACAAAAAATGCAAAAACAAAACAAAAAAAAATGCAAAAAAAACCACAAAATAATGCAAAAAAAAACCCAAAAAATGCAAAAAAACACAAAATAAATGCAAAAAAATGCAAAAAAAACACAAAAAAAGCATAAAAAAAACAAAAAATGCAAAAAAAATGCAAAAAAATGCAAAACAAAATGCAAAAAAAATGCAAAAAAAATGCAAAAAAATGCAAAAAAAACACAAAACAAATGCAAAAAAAATGCTAAAAAACGCAAAAAAAATGCAAAAAAAATGCAAAAAAATGCAAAAAAAAACAAAAAATGCAAAAAAAACCACAAAAAAATGCAAAAAAAAAACACAAAAAAATGCAAAAAAACACAAAAAAATGCAAAAAAAATGCAAAAAAAATGCAAAAAAATGCAAAAAAAATGCAAAAAAAACAAAAAAATGCAAAAAAAAACAAATGCAAAAAAAAATGCAAAAAAAAACACAAAAAAATGCAAAAAAAAAACATAAAATGCAAAAAAACACAAAAAATGCAAAAAAACACAAAAAAATGCAAAAAAAAACACAAAAAAATGCAAAAACAAATCAAAAAAAATGCAAAAAAAAACACAAAATAATGCAAAAAAAAACACAAAAAATGCAAAAAAACACAAAATAAATGCAAAAAAATGCAAAAAAACAAAAAAATCATAAAAAAACACAAAAAAATGCAAAAAAAACAAAAAATGCAAAAAAATGCAAAACAAAATGCAAAAAAAATGCAAAAAAAACAAAAAAATGCAAAAAAAATGCAAAAAAATGCAAAAAAAACACAAAACAAATGCAAAAAAATGCTAAAAAACACAAAAATGCAAAAAAATGCAAAAAAAACACAAAACAAATGCAAAAAAAATGCAAAAAAATGCAAAAAAAAAAACAAAAAAATGCAAAAAATGCAAAAAAACAAAACAAAAAATGCAAAAAAAACACAAAAAAATGCAAAAAACACGAAAAAATGCAAAAAAAATGCAAAAAACAAAACAAAAAAATGCAAAAAAAATGCAAAAAAAACACAAAAAAAACACAAAAAAATGCAAAAAAATGCAAAAAACCACAAAAAAATGCAAAAAAAACACAAAAAAATGCAAAAAAAAAACACAAAAAATGCAAAAAAAAAAAAAAATATGCAAAAAAACACAAAAAAATGCAAAAAAAATGCAAAAAAAACCACAAAAAAATGCAAAAAAATGCAAAAAAAAAATGCAAAAAAACACAAAACAAATGCAAAAAAAATGCAAAAAAATGCAAAAAAAATGCAAAAAAATGCAAAAAAAAAACAAAAAAATGCAAAAAATGCAAAAAAACAAAACAAAAAATGCAAAAAAAACACAAAAAAATGCAAAAAAACACGAAAAAATGCAAAAAAAATGCAAAAAACAAAACAAAAAAATGCAAAAAAAATGCAAAAAAACCACAAAAAAATGCAAAAAAAAAAAAAAAATGCAAAAAAAATGCAAAAAAATGCAAAAAAAATGCAAAAAAATGCAAAAAAAAAGCAAAAAAAAAAAAACCACAAAAAAATGCAAAAAAAAAAAAAAATGCAAAAAAAATGCAAAAAATGCAAAAAAAATGCAAAAAAAATGCTAAAAAACCCCCAAAAAAATGCAAAAAAAACCCCCCAAAAAATGCAAAAAAAATGCAAAAAAAACAACAAAAATGCAAAAAAAAACAAAATAAATTAAAAAAAACACAAAAAAATGCAAAAAAAAAAAAAAATATGCAAAAAAACACAAAAAAAATTCAAAAAAAAATGCAAAAAAATGCAAAAAAAATGCAAAAAAAACAAAAAAAAATGCAAAAAAAAAAAATGCAAAAAAATGCAAAACAAAATGCAAAAAAAATGCAAAAAAAAAACACAAAAAAATGCAAAAAAAATGCAAAAAAATGCAAAAACAAACACAAAAAAATGCAAAAAAAACCACAAAAAGCAAAAAAAAAACCAAAATGATGCAAAAAAATGCAAAAAAATGAAAAAAAAACACAAAAAATGCAAAAAAACAAACAAAAAAAATGAAAAAAAAAAACACAAAAAAATGCAAAAAAAACACAAAAAAATGCAAAAAAAAACAAAAAAATGCAAAAAAAAAACAAATGCAAAAAAAAATGCAAAAAAAACACAAAAAAATGCAAAAAAACAACACAAAAAATGCAAAAAAACACAAAAAAATGCAAAAACAAAACAAAAAAAAATGCAAAATAATGCAAAAAAAAACACAAAAAATGCAAAAAAAACACAAAATAAATGCAAAAAAATGCAAAAAAAACACAAAAAAGCATAAAAAAAACACAAAAAATGCAAAAAAAATTGCAAAAAAAATGCAAAAAAAAAACAAAAAAATGCAAAAAAAATGCAAAAAAACGCAAAAAAACACAAAACAAATGCAAAAAAAATGCTAAAAAACAAAAAATGCAAAAAAAACACAAAAAAATGCAAAAAAATGCAAAAAAAACACAAAACAAATGCAAAAAAAATGCAAAAAAATGCAAAAAAATGCAAAAAAATGCAAAAAAAAACCAAAAAAATGCAAAAAAAACACAAAAAAATGCAAAAAAAAACACAAAAAATGCAAAAACAAAACAAAAAAAAATGCAAAAAAAAACACAAAATAATGCAAAAAAAACACAAAAAATGCAAAAAAACACAAAATAAATGCAAAAAAATGCAAAAAAAACAAAAAATGCAAAAAAACACAAAAAAATGCAAAAAAATGCAAAAAAAACACAAAACAAATGCAAAAAAATGCAAAAAAATGCAAAAAAAATGCAAAAAAATGCAAAAAAAAACCCAAAAAAATGCAAAAAATGCAAAAAAACAAAACAAAAAATGCAAAAAAAACACAAAAAAATGCAAAAAAAACACGAAAAAATGCAAAAAAATGCAAAAAACAAAACAAAAAAATGCAAAAAAAATGCAAAAAAAGCACAAAAAAAACACAAAAAAATGCAAAAAAATGCAAAAAACCACAAAAAAATGCAAAAAAAACCACAAAAAAATGCAAAAAAAAAAACACAAAAAAATGCAAAAAAAACACAAAAAAATGCAAAAAAAATGCAAAAAAAATGCAAAAAAAATGCAAAAAAATGCAAAAAAAAAACAAATGCAAAAAAAAAAAAATGCAAAAAAAAAACAAAAAATGCAAAAAAAAAAAAAATATGCAAAAAAACACAAAAAAATGCAAAAAAAAACACAAAAAATGCAAAAAAAAACACAAAAAAATGCAAAAAAAATGCAAAAAAATGCAAAAAAACACAAAACAAATGCAAAAAAATGTAAAAAAAAAAAAAAATGCAAAAAATGCAAAAAAACAATACAAAAAATGCAAAAAAAATGCAAAAAAACACGAAAAAATGCAAAAAAAATGCAAAAAACAAAACAAAAAAATGCAAAAAAAATGCAAAAAAACCACAAAAAAAACACAAAACAAATGCAAAAAATGCAAAAAACCACAAAAAAATGCAAAAAAAACACAAAAAAATGCAAAAAAAAAAAAAATGCAAAAAAAAAACAAAAAAATGCAAAAAAATGCAAAAAAATGCAAAAAAAACCACAAAAAATGCAAAAAAAAACACAAAAAATGCAAAAAAAACCACAAAAAAATGCAAAAAAATGCAAAAAAAAAAATGCAAAAAAACACAAAACAAATGCAAAAAAAATGCAAAAAAATGCAAAAAAAAAACAAAAAAATGCAAACAATGCAAAAAAACAAAACAAAAAATGCAAAAAAAACACAAAAAAATGCAAAAAAACACGAAAAAATGCAAAAAAATGCAAAAAACAAAACAAAAAAATGCAAAAAAAATGCAAAAAAACCACAAAAAAAACCACAAAAAAATGCAAAAAAAAAACACAAAAAAATGCAAAAAAAACACAAAAAAATGCAAAAAAAAATGCAAAAAAATGCAAAAAAATGCAAAAAAAATGCAAAAAAAAACAAAAAAATGCAAAAAAAAAAACAAATGCAAAAAAAAATGCAAAAAAAACACAAAAAAATGCAAAAAAAAACACAAAAAATGCAAAAAAAACACAAAAAAATGCAAAAAAACACAAAAAAATGCAAAAAATGCAAAAACAAAACAAAAAAAAATGCAAAAAAACCCACAAAATAATGCAAAAAAGAACACAAAAAATGCAAAAAAAACAAAATAAATGCAAAAAAAACACAAAAAAAGCATAAAAAAACACAAAAAATGCAAAAAAAACACAAAATGCAAAAAAAATGCAAAAAAATGCAAAACAAAATGCAAAAAAAATGCAAAAAAAACAAAAAAATGCAAAAAAAATGCAAAAAAATGCAAAAAAAACACAAAACAAATGCAAAAAAATGCTAAAAAACACAAAAAAATTCAAAAAAATGCAAAAAAAACAAAAATGCAAAAAAAATGCAAAAAAATGCAAAAAAAATGAAAAAAAAAAACAAAAAAATGAAAAAAATGCAAAAAAAACAAAACAAAAAATGCAAAAAAACACGAAAAAATGCAAAAAAATGCAAAAAAAACAAAAAAAAATGCAAAAAAAAAAACACAAAAAAAATGCAAAAAAAACCACAAAAAATGCAAAAAAAACACAAAAAATGCAAAAAAAAACACAAAAAAACCAAAAAAAATGCAAAAAAATGCAAAAAAAAAACGACAAAAAAAAATGCAAAAAAAAACACAAAACACACAAAATAATGCAAAAAAAACACAAAAAAATGCAAAAAAAAAAAACACAAAAAAATGCAAAAAAAACACAAAAAAATGCAAAAAAATGCAAAAAATGCAAAAAAACACAAAAAAATGCAAAAAACAAACAAAAAAAATGCAAAACAAAATGCAAAAAAAACCCACAAAAAAATGCAAAAAAACCCCCCAAAAAATGCAAAAAAAAATGCAAAAAAACCCACAAAAATGCAAAAAAAACAAAAAAAATACAAAAAAAGCAAAAAAATGCAAAAAAACCACAAAAAAATGCAAAAAAAATGCAAAAAATGCAAAAACAAACACAAAAAAAATGCAAAAAAAACACAAAAAAATGCAAAAAAAATGAAAAAAAATGCAAAAAAAATGCAAAAAAATGCAAAAAAAATGCAAAAAAAAATGCAAAAAAAACAAAAAAATGCAAAAAAAAACAAAAAAAAATGCAAAAAAAACCACAAAATAATGCAAAAAAACACAAAAAATGCAAAAAAAACACAAAATAAATGCAAAAAAATGCAAAAAAACACAAAAAAAGCATAAAAAAAACACAAGAAATGCAAAAAAAACACAAAATGCAAAAAAAAATGCAAAAAAATGCAAAACAAAATGCAAAAAAAACCAAAAAAATGCAAAAAAAATGCAAAAAAATGAAAAAAAAACACAAAACAAATGCAAAAAAATGCAAAAAAAATGAAAAAAAAATGCAAAAAAATGCAAAAAAAATGCAAAAAAAAATGCAAAAAAAACAAAAAAATGCAAAAAAAAACAAAAAAAAATGCAAAAAAAACCACAAAATAATGCAAAAAAACACAAAAAATGCAAAAAAAACACAAAATAAATGCAAAAAAATGCAAAAAAACACAAAAAAAGCATAAAAAAAACACAAGAAATGCAAAAAAAACACAAAATGCAAAAAAAAATGCAAAAAAATGCAAAACAAAATGCAAAAAAAACCAAAAAAATGCAAAAAAAATGCAAAAAAATGAAAAAAAAACACAAAAAAATGCAAAAAAAATGCAAAAAAAATGCAAAAAATGCAAAAAAATGCAAAAAAAACACAAAAAAATGCAAAAAAATGCAAAAAAACACAAAACAAATGCAAAAAAATGCAAAAAAATGCAAAAAAAAATGCAAAAAAAATGCAAAAAAAAACAAAAAAATGCAAAAAAAAACAAAAAAATGCAAAAAATGCAAAAAAACAAAACAAAAAATGCAAAAAATGCAAAAAAACACAAAAAAATGCAAAAAAACACGAAAAAATGCAAAAAATGCAAAAAAAAACAAAAAAATGCAAAAAAACACAAAAAAATGTAAAAAACCACAAAAAAATGCAAAAAAAACACAAAAAAATGCAAAAAAAAAAAAAAAAATGCAAAAAAAAACCACAAAAAAATGCAAAAAAAAAAAAAATATGCAAAAAAACAAAAAAAAATGCAAAAAAAAATGCAAAAAAAAATGCAAAAAATTGCAAAAAAAATGCAAAAAAAACCAAAAAATTGCAAAAAAAATGCAAAAAAAACCAAAAAATTGCAAAAAAAATGCAAAAAAAACCAAAAAAATGCAAAAAAACAAAACAAAAAATGCAAAAAATGCAAAAAAACACAAAAAATAATGCAAAAAAAACACAAAAAATGCAAAAAAAACACAAAATAAATGCAAAAAAATGCAAAAAAACACAAAAAAAGCATAAAAAAACACAAAAAATGCAAAAAAAACAAAAAATGCAAAAAAATGCAAAACAAAACAAAAAAATGCAAAAAAAATGCAAAAAAATGCAAAAAAAACACAAAACAAATGCAAAAAATGCTAAAAAACACAAAAAAATGCTAAAAAATGCAAAAAAAACACAAAACAAATGCAAAAAAATGCAAAAAAATGCAAAAAAAAAAACAAAAAAATGCAAAAAATGCAAAAAAAAAATGCAAAAAAAAAAAAAAATATGCAAAAAAACACAAAAAAATGCAAAAAAATGCAAAAAAAAACACAAAAAAATGCAAAAAAATGCAAAAAAAAATGCAAAAAAACACAAAACAAATGCAAAAAAAATGCAAAAAAATGCAAAAAAAATGCAAAAAAATGCAAAAAAAAAACAAAAAAATGCAAAAAATGCAAAAAAACAAAACAAAAAATGCAAAAAAAACACAAAAAAAGCATAAAAAAACACAAAAAATGCAAAAAAAAATGCAAAAAAATGCAAAACAAAATGCAAAAAAAATGCAAAAAAAAAACAAAAAAATGCAAAAAAAATGCAAAAAAATGCAAAAAAAACACAAAACAAATGCAAAAAAAATGCAAAAAAACGCAAAAAAAATGCAAAAAAAAATGCAAAAAAAACACAAAAAATGCAAAAAAACCAACAAAAAAAATGAAAAAAAAAAAAAAAAAATGCAAAAAACAAAACAAAAAAATGAAAAAAAAATGAAAAAAAACCACAAAAAAACACAAAAAATGCAAAAAAATGCAAAAAACCACAAAAAAATGCAAAAAAACACAAAAAAATGCAAAAAAAAAAAAATGCAAAAAAAAAACAAAAAAATGCAAAAAAAACCCACAAAAAATGCAAAAACAAAACAAAAAAAAATGCAAAAAAAACCACAAAATAATGCAAAAAAAACCCCAAAAAATGCAAAAAAAACACAAAATAAATGCAAAAAAATGCAAAAAAACACAAAAAAAGCATAAAAAAAACAAAAAATGCAAAAAATGCAAAAAAATGCAAAACAAAATGCAAAAAAAATGCAAAAAAAATGCAAAAAAACACGAAAAAATGCAAAAAAAATGCAAAAAACAAAAAAAAAATGCAAAAAAAATGCAAAAAAACCACAAAAAAAACACAAAAAAAATGCAAAAAAATGCAAAAAACCACAAAAAAATGCAAAAAAACCACAAAAAAATGCAAAAAAAAAACACAAAAAAATGCAAAAAAACACAAAAAAATGCAAAAAAAATGCAAAAAAAATGCAAAAAAATGCAAAAAAAATGCAAAAAAAACAAAAAAATGCAAAAAAAAAAACAGATGCAAAAAAAAATGCAAAAAAAACACAAAAAAATGCAAAAAAAAAACAAAAAATGCAAAAAAACACAAAAAATGCAAAAAAACACAAAAAAATGCAAAAAAACCCACAAAAAAATGCAAAAACAAACACAAAATAATGCAAAAAAAACCACAAAAAATGCAAAAAAAACACAAAATAAATGCAAAAAAATGCAAAAAAACAAAAAAATCATAAAAAAACACAAAAAAATGCAAAAAAAACAAAAAATGCAAAAAAATGCAAAACAAAATGCAAAAAAAATGCAAAAAAAAACAAAAAAATGCAAAAAAAATGCAAAAAAATGCAAAAAAAACACAAAACAAATGCAAAAAAATGCTAAAAAACACAAAAAAATGCAAAAAAATGCAAAAAAAACACAAAACAAATGCAAAAAAAATGCAAAAAAATGCAAAAAAAAAAACAAAAAAATGCAAAAAATGCAAAAAAACAAAACAAAAAATGCAAAAAAAACACAAAAAAATGCAAAAAACACGAAAAAATGCAAAAAAATGCAAAAAACAAAACAAAAAAATGCAAAAAAAATGCAAAAAAAACACAAAAAAAACACAAAAAAATGCAAAAAAATGCAAAAAACCACAAAAAAATGCAAAAAAAACACAAAAAAATGCAAAAAAAAAACGCAAAAAATGCAAAAAAAAAAAAAATATGCAAAAAAACACAAAAAAATGCAAAAAAAATGCAAAAAAAACCACAAAAAAATGCAAAAAAATGCAAAAAAAAAATGCAAAAAAACACAAAACAAATGCAAAAAAAATGCAAAAAAATGCAAAAAAAAAACAAAAAAATGCAAAAAATGCAAAAAAACAAAACAAAAAATGCAAAAAAAACACAAAAAAATGCAAAAAAACACGAAAAAATGCAAAAAAAATGCAAAAAACAAAACAAAAAAATGCAAAAAAAATGCAAAAAAACCACAAAAAAATGCAAAAAAAAAAAAAAAAATGCAAAAAAAATGCAAAAAAATGCAAAAAAAATGCAAAAAAATGCAAAAAAAAGCAAAAAAAAAAAAACCACAAAAAAATGCAAAAAAAAAAAAAAATGCAAAAAAAATGCAAAAAATGCAAAAAAAATGCAAAAAAAATGCAAAAAAAACCCCAAAAAAATGCAAAAAAAATGCAAAAAAAACAACAAAAATGCAAAAAAAAAAAAAATAAATTAAAAAAAACACAAAAAAATGCAAAAAAAAAAAAAATATGCAAAAAAACACAAAAAAAATTCAAAAAAAAATGCAAAAAAATGCAAAAAAAAAAAAAAAAAATGCAAAAAAAAAAAAAAAAAAAAAAAAAAAACTACAAAAAAATGCAAAAAAAAAAAAATGCAAAAAAATGCAAAACAAAATGCAAAAAAAATGCAAAAAAAAAAACACAAAAAAATGCAAAAAAAATGCAAAAAAATGCAAAAACAAACACAAAAAAATGCAAAAAAAACCACAAAAAGCAAAAAAAAAACCAAAATGATGCAAAAAAATGCAAAAAAATGAAAAAAAAACACAAAAAAATGCAAAAAAAAACAAAAAAATGCAAAAAAAAAACAAATGCAAAAAAAAATGCAAAAAAAACACAAAAAAATGCAAAAAAACAACACAAAAAATGCAAAAAAACACAAAAAAATGCAAAAACAAAACAAAAAAAAATGCAAAAAAAACCACAAAATAATGCAAAAAAAAACACAAAAAATGCAAAAAAAACACAAAATAAATGCAAAAAAATGCAAAAAAAACACAAAAAAAGCATAAAAAAAACACAAAAAATGCAAAAAAAATTGCAAAAAAAATGCAAAAAAAAAACAAAAAAATGCAAAAAAAATGCAAAAAAACGCAAAAAAAACACAAAACAAATGCAAAAAAAATGCTAAAAAACAAAAAATGCAAAAAAAACAAAAAAATGCAAAAAAATGCAAAAAAAACACAAAACAAATGCAAAAAAAATGCAAAAAAATGCAAAAAAATGCAAAAAAATGCAAAAAAAAACCCAAAAAATGCAAAAAAAACACAAAAAAATGCAAAAAAAAACACAAAAAATGCAAAAACAAAACAAAAAAAAATGCAAAAAAAAACACAAAATAATGCAAAAAAAAACACAAAAAATGCAAAAAAACACAAAATAAATGCAAAAAAATGCAAAAAAAACAAAAAATGCAAAAAAACACAAAAAAATGCAAAAAAATGCAAAAAAAACACAAAACAAATGCAAAAAAATGCAAAAAAATGCAAAAAAAATGCAAAAAAATGCAAAAAAAACCACAAAAAAATGCAAAAAAAAAAACACAAAAAAATGCAAAAAAAACACAAAAAAATGCAAAAAAAATGCAAAAAAAATGCAAAAAAAATGCAAAAAAATGCAAAAAAAAAATGCAAAAAAACACAAAACAAATGCAAAAAAATGTAAAAAAAAAAAAAAATGCAAAAAATGCAAAAAAACAAAACAAAAAATGCAAAAAAAATGCAAAAAAACACGAAAAAATGCAAAAAAAATGCAAAAAACAAAACAAAAAAATGCAAAAAAAATGCAAAAAAACCACAAAAAAAACACAAAAAAAATGCAAAAAAATGCAAAAAACCACAAAAAAATGCAAAAAAAACACAAAAAAATGCAAAAAAAAAAAAAATGCAAAAAAAAAACAAAAAAATGCAAAAAAATGCAAAAAAAAACCACAAAAAATGCAAAAAAAAACACAAAAAATGCAAAAAAAACCACAAAAAAATGCAAAAAAATGCAAAAAAAAAATGCAAAAAAACACAAAACAAATGCAAAAAAAATGCAAAAAAATGCAAAAAAAATGCAAAAAAATGCAAAAAAAAAACAAAAAAATGCAAACAATGCAAAAAAACAAAACAAAAAATGCAAAAAAAACACAAAAAAATGCAAAAAAACACGAAAAAATGCAAAAAAATGCAAAAAACAAAACAAAAAAATGCAAAAAAAATGCAAAAAAACCACAAAAAAAACCACAAAAAAATGCAAAAAAAAAACACAAAAAAATGCAAAAAAAACACAAAAAAATGCAAAAAAAAAATGCAAAAAATTGCAAAAAAATGCAAAAAAAATGCAAAAAAAAACAAAAAAATGCAAAAAAAAAAAACAAATGCAAAAAAAAATGCAAAAAAACCACAAAAAAATGCAAAAAAAAACACAAAAAATGCAAAAAAAACACAAAAAAATGCAAAAAAACACAAAAAAATGCAAAAAATGCAAAAACAAAACAAAAAAAAATGCAAAAAAAACCACAAAATAATGCAAAAAACACAAAAAATGCAAAAAAAACAAAATAAATGCAAAAAAAACACAAAAAAAGCATAAAAAAACACAAAAAATGCAAAAAAAACACAAAATGCAAAAAAAATGCAAAAAAATGCAAAACAAAATGCAAAAAAAATGCAAAAAAAACAAAAAAATGCAAAAAAAATGCAAAAAAATGCAAAAAAAACACAAAACAAATGCAAAAAAATGCTAAAAAACACAAAAAAATTCAAAAAAATGCAAAAAAAACAAAACAAATGCAAAAAAAATGCAAAAAAATGCAAAAAAAATGCAAAAAAAAAACAAAAAAATGCAAAAAATGCAAAAAAAACAAAACAAAAAATGCAAAAAAACACGAAAAAATGCAAAAAAAATGCAAAAAAAACAAAAAAAAATGCAAAAAAAAAAAACACAAAAAAAATGCAAAAAAAACCACAAAAAATGCAAAAAAAACACAAAAAATGCAAAAAAAAACACAAAAAAACCAAAAAAAATGCAAAAAAATGCAAAAAAAAAACCACAAAAAAAAATGCAAAAAAAAAACACAAAACACACAAAATAATGCAAAAAAAACACAAAAAAATGCAAAAAAAAAAAAACAAAAAAAGCAAAAAAAAAAAAATGCAAAAAAAATGCAAAAAAAATGCAAAAAAACCACAAAAAATGCAAAAAAAAACACAAAAAAAATGCAAAAAAATACAAAAAATGCAAAAAAAACAAAACAAAAAAATGCAAAAAAAAAAATGCAAAAAATTGCAAAAAAAAATGCAAAACAATGCAAAAAAAACACAAAAAAATGCAAAAAAAAAAACAAAAAAATGCAAAAAAATGCAAAAAATGCAAAAAAACACAAAAAAATGCAAAAAACAAACAAAAAAAATGCAAAACAAAATGCAAAAAAAACCCACAAAAAAATGCAAAAAAAACCCCCAAAAAATGCAAAAAAAAATGCAAAAAAACCCACAAAAATGCAAAAAAAACCAAAATAAATGCAAAAAAAACAAAAAAAATACAAAAAAAGCAAAAAAATGCAAAAAAAACACAAAAAAATGCAAAAAAAATGCAAAAAATGCAAAAACAAACACAAAAAAAATGCAAAAAAAACACAAAAAAAGCAAAAAAAAAAACAAAATAATGCAAAAAAAATGAAAAAAAATGCAAAAAAAATGCAAAAAAAATGCAAAAAAATGCAAAAAAAAAAACAAAAAAATGCAAACAATGCAAAAAAACAAAACAAAAAATGCAAAAAAAACAACAAAAATGCAAAAAAAAACAAAATAAATTAAAAAAACACAAAAAAATGCAAAAAAAAAAAAAATATGCAAAAAAACACAAAAAAAATTCAAAAAAAAATGCAAAAAAATGCAAAAAAAATGCAAAAAAAACAAAAAAAAATGCAAAAAAAAAAAAAAAAAAAAAAAAAAAAACTACAAAAAAATGCAAAAAAAAAAAAATGCAAAAAAATGCAAAACAAAATGCAAAAAAAATGCAAAAAAAAAACACAAAAAAATGCAAAAAAAATGCAAAAAAATGCAAAAACAAACACAAAAAAATGCAAAAAAAACCACAAAAAGCAAAAAAAAAACCAAAATGATGCAAAAAAATGCAAAAAAATGAAAAAAAAACACAAAAAAATGCAAAAAAAAACAAAAAAATGCAAAAAAAAAACAAATGCAAAAAAAAATGCAAAAAAAACACAAAAAAATGCAAAAAAACAACACAAAAAATGCAAAAAAACACAAAAAAATGCAAAAACAAAACAAAAAAAAATGCAAAAAAAACCACAAAATAATGCAAAAAAAAACAAAAAATGCAAAAAAAACACAAAATAAATGCAAAAAAATGCAAAAAAAACACAAAAAAAGCATAAAAAAAACACAAAAAATGCAAAAAAAATTGCAAAAAAAATGCAAAAAAAAAACAAAAAAATGCAAAAAAATGCAAAAAAACGCAAAAAAAACACAAAACAAATGCAAAAAAAATGCTAAAAAACAAAAAATGCAAAAAAAACAAAAAAATGCAAAAAAATGCAAAAAAAACACAAAACAAATGCAAAAAAAATGCAAAAAAATGCAAAAAAATGCAAAAAAATGCAAAAAAAAACCCAAAAAATGCAAAAAAAACACAAAAAAATGCAAAAAAAAACACAAAAAATGCAAAAACAAAACAAAAAAAAATGCAAAAAAAAACACAAAATAATGCAAAAAAAAACACAAAAAATGCAAAAAAACACAAAATAAATGCAAAAAAATGCAAAAAAAACAAAAAATGCAAAAAAACACAAAAAAATGCAAAAAAATGCAAAAAAAACACAAAACAAATGCAAAAAAATGCAAAAAAATGCAAAAAAAATGCAAAAAAATGCAAAAAAAACCACAAAAAAATGCAAAAAAAAAAACACAAAAAAATGCAAAAAAAACACAAAAAAATGCAAAAAAAATGCAAAAAAAATGCAAAAAAAATGCAAAAAAATGCAAAAAAAAAATGCAAAAAAACACAAAACAAATGCAAAAAAATGTAAAAAAAAAAAAAAATGCAAAAAATGCAAAAAAACAAAACAAAAAATGCAAAAAAAATGCAAAAAAACACGAAAAAATGCAAAAAAAATGCAAAAAACAAAACAAAAAAATGCAAAAAAAATGCAAAAAAACCACAAAAAAAACACAAAAAAAATGCAAAAAAATGCAAAAAACCACAAAAAAATGCAAAAAAAACACAAAAAAATGCAAAAAAAAAAAAAATGCAAAAAAAAAACAAAAAAATGCAAAAAAATGCAAAAAAAACCACAAAAAATGCAAAAAAAAACACAAAAAATGCAAAAAAAACCACAAAAAAATGCAAAAAAATGCAAAAAAAAAATGCAAAAAAACAAAACAAATGCAAAAAAAATGCAAAAAAATGCAAAAAAAATGCAAAAAAATGCAAAAAAAAAACAAAAAAATGCAAACAATGCAAAAAAACAAAACAAAAAATGCAAAAAAAACACAAAAAAATGCAAAAAAACACGAAAAAATGCAAAAAAATGCAAAAAACAAAACAAAAAAATGCAAAAAAAATGCAAAAAAAACCACAAAAAAAACCACAAAAAAATGCAAAAAAAAACACAAAAAAATGCAAAAAAAACACAAAAAAATGCAAAAAAAAATGCAAAAAATTGCAAAAAAATGCAAAAAAAATGCAAAAAAAAACAAAAAAATGCAAAAAAAAAAAACAAATGCAAAAAAAAATGCAAAAAAACCACAAAAAAATGCAAAAAAAAACACAAAAAATGCAAAAAAAACACAAAAAAATGCAAAAAAACACAAATAAATGCAAAAAAACACAAAAAAAGCATAAAAAAACACAAAAAATGCAAAAAAAACACAAAATGCAAAAAAAATGCAAAAAAATGCAAAACAAAATGCAAAAAAAATGCAAAAAAAACAAAAAAATGCAAAAAAAATGCAAAAAAATGCAAAAAAAACACAAAACAAATGCAAAAAAATGCTAAAAAACACAAAAAAATTCAAAAAAATGCAAAAAAAACAAAACAAATGCAAAAAAAATGCAAAAAAATGCAAAAAAAATGCAAAAAAAAAACAAAAAAATGCAAAAAATGCAAAAAAAACAAAACAAAAAATGCAAAAAAACACGAAAAAATGCAAAAAAAATGCAAAAAAAACAAAAAAAAATGCAAAAAAAAAAAACACAAAAAAAATGCAAAAAAAAACCACAAAAAATGCAAAAAAAACACAAAAAATGCAAAAAAAAACACAAAAAAACCAAAAAAAATGCAAAAAAATGCAAAAAAAAACCACAAAAAAAAATGCAAAAAAAAACACAAAACACACAAAATAATGCAAAAAAAACACAAAAAAATGCAAAAAAAAAAAAACACAAAAAAAGCAAAAAAAAAAAAATGCAAAAAAAATGCAAAAAAAATGCAAAAAAACCACAAAAAATGCAAAAAAAAACACAAAAAAAATGCAAAAAAATACAAAAAATGCAAAAAAAACAAAACAAAAAAATGCAAAAAAAAAAATGCAAAAAATTGCAAAAAAAAATGCAAAACAATGCAAAAAAAACACAAAAAAATGCAAAAAAAAAAACAAAAAAATGCAAAAAAATGCAAAAAATGCAAAAAAACACAAAAAAATGCAAAAAACAAACAAAAAAAATGCAAAACAAAATGCAAAAAAAACCCACAAAAAAATGCAAAAAAAACCCCCAAAAAATGCAAAAAAAAATGCAAAAAAACCCACAAAAATGCAAAAAAAACCAAAATAAATGCAAAAAAAACAAAAAAAATACAAAAAAAGCAAAAAAATGCAAAAAAAACAAAAAAATGCAAAAAAATGCAAAAAAACACAAAACAAATGCAAAAAAATGCAAAAAAATGCAAAAAAAAATGCAAAAAAAATGCAAAAAAAAACAAAAAAATGCAAAAAAAAACAAAAAAATGCAAAAAATGCAAAAAAACAAAACAAAAAATGCAAAAAATGCAAAAAAACACAAAAAAATTCAAAAAAACACGAAAAAATGCAAAAAATGCAAAAAAAAACAAAAAAATGCAAAAAAATGCAAAAAAAACACAACAAAAATGCAAAAAAACACAAAAAAATGTAAAAAACCACAAAAAAATGCAAAAAAAACACAAAAAAATGCAAAAAAAAAAAAAAAAATGCAAAAAAAAACCCACAAAAAAATGCAAAAAAAAAAAAAATATGCAAAAAAACAAAAAAAATGCAAAAAAAAATGCAAAAAATTGCAAAAAAAATGCAAAAAAAACCAAAAAATTGCAAAAAAAATGCAAAAAAAACCAAAAAATTGCAAAAAAAATGCAAAAAAAACCAAAAAAATGCAAAAAAACAAAACAAAAAATGCAAAAAATGCAAAAAAACACAAAAAAAATGCAAAAAAACACGAAAAAATGCAAAAAAATGCAAAAAAAATGCAAAAAAATGCAAAAAAAACACAAAAAAATGCAAAAAAAAAAAAAATATGCAAAAAAAAACCACAAAAAAATGCAAAAAAAAAAAAAAAATATGCAAAAAAACCCAAAAAAATGCAAAAAAATGCAAAAAAATGCAAAAACAAACACAAAAAAATGCAAAAAAATGCAAAAAAAACAAAAAAAATACAAAAAAAGCAAAAAAATGCAAAAAAAACACAAAAAAATGCAAAAAAAATGCAAAAAATGCAAAAACAAACACAAAAAAAATGCAAAAAAAACACAAAAAAAGCAAAAAAAAAAACAAAATAATGCAAAAAAAATGAAAAAAAATGCAAAAAAAATGCAAAAAAATGCAAAAAAATGCAAAAAAAATGCAAAAAAAACAAAAAAATGCAAAAAAAAACAAAAAAAAATGCAAAAAAAACCACAAAATAATGCAAAAAAAACACAAAAAATGCAAAAAAAACACAAAATAAATGCAAAAAAATGCAAAAAAACACAAAAAAAGCATAAAAAAAACACAAGAAATGCAAAAAAAACACAAAATGCAAAAAAAAATGCAAAAAAATGCAAAACAAAATGCAAAAAAAAACAAAAAAATGCAAAAAAAATGCAAAAAAATGAAAAAAAAACACAAAACAAATGCAAAAAAATGCAAAAAAAATGCAAAAAAAAATGCAAAAAAATGCAAAAAAAACAAAAAAATGCAAAAAAATGCAAAAAAACACAAAACAAATGCAAAAAAATGCAAAAAAATGCAAAAAATGCAAAAAAAATGCAAAAAAAAACAAAAAAATGCAAAAAAAAACAAAAAAATGCAAAAAATGCAAAAAAACAAAACAAAAAATGCAAAAAATGCAAAAAAACACAAAAAAATTCAAAAAAACACGAAAAAATGCAAAAAATGCAAAAAAAAACAAAAAAATGCAAAAAAATGCAAAAAAAACACAACAAAAATGCAAAAAAACACAAAAAAATGTAAAAAACCACAAAAAAATGCAAAAAAAACACAAAAAAATGCAAAAAAAAAAAAAAAAATGCAAAAAAAAACCACAAAAAAATGCAAAAAAAAAAAAAATATGCAAAAAAACAAAAAAAATGCAAAAAAAAATGCAAAAAATTGCAAAAAAAATGCAAAAAAAACCAAAAAATTGCAAAAAAAATGCAAAAAAAACCAAAAAATTGCAAAAAAAATGCAAAAAAAAACAAAAAAATGCAAAAAAACAAAACAAAAAATGCAAAAAATGCAAAAAAACACAAAAAAAATGCAAAAAAACACGAAAAAATGCAAAAAAATGCAAAAAAAAAAAAAATATGCAAAAAAAAACCACAAAAAAATGCAAAAAAAAAAAAAAAATATGCAAAAAAACCCAAAAAAATGCAAAAAAATGCAAAAAAATGCAAAAACAAACACAAAAAAATGCAAAAAAATGCAAAAAAAATGCAAAAAAATGCAAAAAAATGCAAAAAAAATGCAAAAAAACACAAAAAAATGCAAAAAAAACACAAAAAATGCAAAAAAATGCAAAAAAATGCAAAAAAAAAATGCAAAAAAAATGCAAAAAAAACAAAAAAATGCAAAAAAAACCCAAAAAAATGCAAAAAATGCAAAAAAACACAAAAAAATGCAAAAAAAACACGAAAAAATGCAAAAAAAATGCAAAAAAAAACAACAAAAAAATGCAAAAAAATGCAAAAAAAATGCAAAAAAAATGCAAAAAAAACACAAAAAAAATGCAAAAAAACAAAAAAATGCAAAAAACCACAAAAAAATGCAAAAAAAAAAAAAAAAAAATGCAAAAAAAAACCACAAAAAAATGCAAAAACAAAACAAAAAATGCAAAAAAACAAAAAAATGCAAAAAAACACGAAAAAATGCAAAAAAATGCAAAAAAAAAAAAAAAAAAAATGCCAAAAAAAACAAAAAAATGCAAAAAAAAACAAAAAAATGCAAAAAATGCAAAAAAACAAAACAAAAAATGCAAAAAATGCAAAAAAACACAAAAAAATTCAAAAAAACACGAAAAAATGCAAAAAATGCAAAAAAAAACAAAAAAATGCAAAAAAATGCAAAAAAACACAACAAAAATGCAAAAAAACACAAAAAAATGTAAAAAACCACAAAAAAATGCAAAAAAAACACAAAAAAATGCAAAAAAAAAAAAAAAAATGCAAAAAAAAACCACAAAAAAATGCAAAAAAAAAAAAAATATGCAAAAAAACAAAAAAAATGCAAAAAAAAATGCAAAAAATTGCAAAAAAAATGCAAAAAAAACCAAAAAATTGCAAAAAAAATGCAAAAAAAACCAAAAAATTGCAAAAAAAATGCAAAAAAAACCAAAAAAATGCAAAAAAACAAAACAAAAAATGCAAAAAATGCAAAAAAACACAAAAAAAATGCAAAAAAACTGCAAAAAAATGCAAAAAAAATGCAAAAAAAAAACAAAAAAATGCAAAAAATGCAAAAAAAACAAAACAAAAAATGCAAAAAAACACGAAAAAATGCAAAAAAATGCAAAAAAAAATGCAAAAAAAAAAAACACAAAAAAAATGCAAAAAAAAACCACAAAAAATGCAAAAAAAACACAAAAAATGCAAAAAAAAACACAAAAAAACCAAAAAAAATGCAAAAAAATGCAAAAAAAAAACCACAAAAAAAAATGCAAAAAAAAACACAAAACACACAAAATAATGCAAAAAAAACACAAAAAAATGCAAAAAAAAAAAACACAAAAAAAGCAAAAAAAAAAAAATGCAAAAAAAATGCAAAAAAAATGCAAAAAAACCACAAAAAATGCAAAAAAAAACACAAAAAAAATGCAAAAAAATACAAAAAATGCAAAAAAAACAAAACAAAAAAATGCAAAAAAAAAAATGCAAAAAATTGCAAAAAAAAATGCAAAACAATGCAAAAAAAACACAAAAAAATGCAAAAAAAAAACAAAAAAATGCAAAAAAATGCAAAAAATGCAAAAAAACACAAAAAAATGCAAAAAACAAACAAAAAAAATGCAAAACAAAATGCAAAAAAAACCCACAAAAAAATGCAAAAAAAACCCCCAAAAAATGCAAAAAAAAATGCAAAAAAACCCACAAAAATGCAAAAAAAACCAAAATAAATGCAAAAAAAACAAAAAAAATACAAAAAAAGCAAAAAAATGCAAAAAAAACACAAAAAAATGCAAAAAAAATGCAAAAAATGCAAAAACAAACACAAAAAAAATGCAAAAAAAACACAAAAAAAGCAAAAAAAAAAACAAAATAATGCAAAAAAAATGAAAAAAAATGCAAAAAAAATGCAAAAAAATGCAAAAAAATGCAAAAAAAATGCAAAAAAAACAAAAAAATGCAAAAAAAAACAAAAAAAAATGCAAAAAAAACCACAAAATAATGCAAAAAAAACACAAAAAATGCAAAAAAAACACAAAATAAATGCAAAAAAATGCAAAAAAACACAAAAAAAGCATAAAAAAAACACAAGAAATGCAAAAAAAACACAAAATGCAAAAAAAAATGCAAAAAAATGCAAAACAAAATGCAAAAAAAAACAAAAAAATGCAAAAAAAATGCAAAAAAATGAAAAAAAAACACAAAACAAATGCAAAAAAATGCAAAAAAAATGCAAAAAAAAATGCAAAAAATGCAAAAAAATGCAAAAAAAACAAAAAAATGCAAAAAAATGCAAAAAAACACAAAAAAAATGCAAAAAAAAATGCAAAAAAATGCAAAAAAATGCAAAAAAAACAAAAAAATGCAAAAAAATGCAAAAAAACACAAAACAAATGCAAAAAAATGCAAAAAAATGCAAAAAAAAATGCAAAAAAAATGCAAAAAAAAACAAAAAAATGCAAAAAAAAACAAAAAAATGCAAAAAATGCAAAAAAACAAAACAAAAAATGCAAAAAATGCAAAAAAACACAAAAAAATTCAAAAAAACACGAAAAAATGCAAAAAATGCAAAAAAAAACAAAAAAATGCAAAAAAATGCAAAAAAAACACAACAAAAATGCAAAAAAACACAAAAAAATGTAAAAAACCACAAAAAAATGCAAAAAAAACACAAAAAAATGCAAAAAAAAAAAAAAAAATGCAAAAAAAACCACAAAAAAATGCAAAAAAAAAAAAAATATGCAAAAAAACAAAAAAAATGCAAAAAAAAATGCAAAAAATTGCAAAAAAAATGCAAAAAAAACCAAAAAATTGCAAAAAAAATGCAAAAAAAACCAAAAAATTGCAAAAAAAATGCAAAAAAAACCAAAAAAATGCAAAAAAACAAAACAAAAAATGCAAAAAATGCAAAAAAACACAAAAAAAATGCAAAAAAACACGAAAAAATGCAAAAAAATGCAAAAAAAATGCAAAAAAATGCAAAAAAAACACAAAAAAATGCAAAAAAAAAAAAAATATGCAAAAAAAAACCACAAAAAAATGCAAAAAAAAAAAAAAAATATGCAAAAAAACCCAAAAAAATGCAAAAAAATGCAAAAAAATGCAAAAACAAACACAAAAAAATGCAAAAAAATGCAAAAAAAATGCAAAAAAATGCAAAAAAATGCAAAAAAAATGCAAAAAAACACAAAAAAATGCAAAAAAAACACAAAAAATGCAAAAAAATGCAAAAAAATGCAAAAAAAAAATGCAAAAAAAATGCAAAAAAAACAAAAAAATGCAAAAAAAACCCAAAAAAATGCAAAAAATGCAAAAAAACACAAAAAAATGCAAAAAAACACGAAAAAATGCAAAAAAAATGCAAAAAAAAACAACAAAAAAATGCAAAAAAATGCAAAAAAAATGCAAAAAAAACACAAAAAAAATGCAAAAAAACAAAAAAATGCAAAAAACCACAAAAAAATGCAAAAAAAAAAAAAAAAAATGCAAAAAAAAACCACAAAAAAATGCAAAAACAAAACAAAAAATGCAAAAAAACAAAAAAATGCAAAAAAACACGAAAAAATGCAAAAAAATGCAAAAAAAAAAAAAAAAAAAATGCCAAAAAAATGCAAAAAAACCACAAAAAAAACACAAAAAAATGCAAAAAAATGCAAAAAAATGCAACAAACCACAAAAAAATGCAAAAAAACCACAAAAAAATGCAAAAAAAAAAAAAAAATGCAAAAAAAACCCACAAAAAAACGCAAAAAAATGCAAAAAAAATGCAAAAAAATGCAAAAAAATACAAAAAAAAAATGCAAAAAAAACATAAAAAAAATGCAAAAAAAACACAAAATAAATGCAAAAAAATGCAAAAAAAAACACAAAATGCAAAAAAAAATGCAAAAAAATGCAAAACAAAATGCAAAAAAAAAGCAAAAACAAAAAAACCACAAAAAAATGCAAAAAAAAAAAAAAATGCAAAAAAAATGCAAAAAAATGCAAAAAAAATGCAAAAAAAATGCAAAAAAAAAGCAAAAAAATGCAAAAAAAAAAAAATATGCAAAAAAACAAAAAAAATTCAAAAAAAAATGCAAAAAAATGCAAAAAAATGCAAAAAAAAAAAAAAAAAATGCAAAAAAAAAAAAAAAAATGCAAAAAAAATGCAAAAAAAATGCAAAAAAAAATGCAAAAAAAAACAAAAAAACTACAAAAAATGCAGAAAAAAAAAAAATGCAAAAAAATGCAAAAAAATGCAAAACAAAATGCAAAAAAAATGCAAAAAAAAAAAACACAAAAAAATGCAAAAAAACCCCCCAAAAAAATGCAAAAAAAAAATGCAAAAAAAATGCAAAAAAAAAAGCAAAAAAAACCACAAAAATGCAAAAAAAAACAAAATAAATGCAAAAAAACACAAAAAATGCAAAAAAAACCCACAAAAAATGCAAAAACAAAACAAAAAAAAATGCAAAAAAAACCACAAAATAATGCAAAAAAAAAACACAAAAAATGCAAAAAAAACACAAAATAAATGCAAAAAAATGCAAAAAAAACACAAAAAAGCATAAAAAAACACAAAAAATGCAAAAAAAATGCAAAAAAATGCAAAACAAAATGCAAAAAAAATGCAAAAAAAAAACAAAAAAATGCAAAAAAAAATGCAAAAAAATGCAAAAAAAACACAAAACAAATGCAAAAAAAATGCTAAAAAACGCAAAAAAAAATGCAAAAAAATGCAAAAAAATGCAAAAAAAAACAAAAAATGCAAAAAAAATGCAAAAAAATGCAAAAAAAACACAAAACAAATGCAAAAAAAATGCAAAAAAATGCAAAAAAAAACAAAAATGCAAAAAAACAAAACAAAAAATGCAAAAAAAACAAAAAAATGCAAAAAAACACGAAAAAATGCAAAAAAATGCAAAAAACAAAACAAAAAAATGCAAAAAAAATGCAAAAAAACCACAAAAAAAACACAAAAAAAATGCAAAAAAATGCAAAAAACCACAAAACAATGCAAAAAAATGCAAAAAAAATGCAAAAACAAACACAAAAAAATGCAAAAAAATGCAAAAAAAACACAAAACAAATGCAAAAAAAATGCAAAAAAATGCAAAAAAAAACAAAAATGCAAAAAAACAAAACAAAAAATGCAAAAAAAACAAAAAAATGCAAAAAAACACGAAAAAATGCAAAAAAATGCAAAAAACAAAACAAAAAAATGCAAAAAAAATGCAAAAAAAACACAAAAAAAACACAAAAAAAATGCAAAAAAATGCAAAAAACCACAAAACAATGCAAAAAAATGCAAAAAAAATGCAAAAACAAACACAAAAAAATGCAAAAAAATGCAAAAAAAATGCAAAAAAATGCAAAAAAAATGCAAAAAAAAATGCAAAAAAAACAAAAAAATGCAAAAAAAAACAAATGCAAAAAAAAATGCAAAAAAACCACAAAAAAATGCAAAAAAAAAACACAAAAAATGCAAAAAAACACAAAAAAATGCAAAAAAATGCAAAAAAACCCACAAAAAAATGCAAAAACAAAACAAAAAAAAATGCAAAAAAAACCACAAAATAATGCAAAAAAAAAACACAAAAAATGCAAAAAAAACACAAAATAAATGCAAAAAATGCAAAAAACACAAAAAAAGCATAAAAAAACACAAGAAATGCAAAAAAAACACAAAATGCAAAAAAAATGCAAAAAAATGCAAAACAAAATGCAAAAAAAATGCAAAAAAAAACAAAAAAATGCAAAAAAAATGCAAAAAAACACAAAACAAATGCAAAAAAATGCTAAAAAACACAAAAAAATGCAAAAAAAATGCAAAAAAAACACAAAACAAATGCAAAAAAAATGCAAAAAAAAAAACAAAAAAATGCAAAAAATGCAAAAAAACAAAACAAAAAATGCAAAAAAAACACAAAAAAATGCAAAAAACACGAAAAAATGCAAAAAAATGCAAAAAACAAAACAAAAAAATGCAAAAAAACACGAAAAAATGCAAAAAAAACCAAAAAAATGCAAAAAAACAAAACAAAAAATGCAAAAAATGCAAAAAAACACAAAAAAATGCAAAAAAACACGAAAAAATGCAAAAAAATGCAAAAAAAATGCAAAAAAATGCAAAAAAACACAAAAAAATGCAAAAAAAAAAAAATATGCAAAAAAAAACATAAAAAAAATGCAAAAAAAAACACAAAAAATGCAAAAAAACACAAAAAAATGCAAAAACAAAACAAAAAAAAATGCAAAAAAAACCACAAAATAATGCAAAAAAAACACAAAAAATGCAAAAAAAACACAAAATAAATGCAAAAAAATGCAAAAAAAAACACAAAATGCAAAAAAAAATGCAAAAAAATGCAAAACAAAATGCAAAAAAAAGCAAAAACAAAAAAACCACAAAAAAATGCAAAAAAAAAAAAAAATGCAAAAAAAATGCAAAAAAATGCAAAAAAAATGCAAAAAAAAAAGCAAAAAAATGCAAAAAAAAAAAAATATGCAAAAAAACAAAAAAAATTCAAAAAAAAATGCAAAAAAATGCAAAAAAATGCAAAAAAAAAAAAAAAAAATGCAAAAAAAAAAAAAAAAATGCAAAAAAAATGCAAAAAAAATGCAAAAAAAAATGCAAAAAAAAACAAAAAAACTACAAAAAATGCAGAAAAAAAAAAATGCAAAAAAATGCAAAAAAATGCAAAACAAAATGCAAAAAAAATGCAAAAAAAAAAACACAAAAAAATGCAAAAAAAACCCCCAAAAAAATGCAAAAAAAAAATGCAAAAAAAATGCAAAAAAAAATGCAAAAAAAACCACAAAAATGCAAAAAAAAACAAAATAAATGCAAAAAAACACAAAAAATGCAAAAAAAAACCACAAAAAATGCAAAAACAAAACAAAAAAAAATGCAAAAAAAACCACAAAATAATGCAAAAAAAAACACAAAAAATGCAAAAAAAACACAAAATAAATGCAAAAAAATGCAAAAAAAACACAAAAAAGCATAAAAAAACACAAAAAATGCAAAAAAAATGCAAAAAAATGCAAAACAAAATGCAAAAAAAATGCAAAAAAAAAACAAAAAAATGCAAAAAAAAATGCAAAAAAATGCAAAAAAACACAAAACAAATGCAAAAAAAATGCTAAAAAACGCAAAAAAAAATGCAAAAAAATGCAAAAAAATGCAAAAAAAACCAAAAAATGCAAAAAAAATGCAAAAAAATGCAAAAAAAACACAAAACAAATGCAAAAAAAATGCAAAAAAATGCAAAAAAAATGCAAAAAAATGCAAAAAAAAACAAAAATGCAAAAAATGCAAAAAAACAAAACAAAAAATGCAAAAAAAACAAAAAAATGCAAAAAAACACGAAAAAATGCAAAAAAATGCAAAAAAAATGCAAAAAAACCACAAAAAAAACAAAAAAAATGCAAAAAAATGCAAAAAACCACAAAACAATGCAAAAAAATGCAAAAAAAATGCAAAAACAAACACAAAAAAATGCAAAAAAATGCAAAAAAAATGCAAAAAAATGCAAAAAAAAAATGCAAAAAAAAATGCAAAAAAAACAAAAAAATGCAAAAAAAAACAAATGCAAAAAAAAATGCAAAAAAACCACAAAAAAATGCAAAAAAAAAACACAAAAAATGCAAAAAAACACAAAAAAATGCAAAAAAATGCAAAAAAACCCACAAAAAAATGCAAAAACAAAACAAAAAAAAATGCAAAAAAACCACAAAATAATGCAAAAAAAAAACACAAAAAATGCAAAAAAAACACAAAATAAATGCAAAAAATGCAAAAAAACACAAAAAAAGCATAAAAAAACACAAGAAATGCAAAAAAAACACAAAATGCAAAAAAAATGCAAAAAAATGCAAAACAAAATGCAAAAAAAATGCAAAAAAAAACAAAAAAATGCAAAAAAAATGCAAAAAAACACAAAACAAATGCAAAAAAATGCTAAAAAACACAAAAAAATGCAAAAAAAATGCAAAAAAAACACAAAACAAATGCAAAAAAAATGCAAAAAAAAAAACAAAAAAATGCAAAAAATGCAAAAAAACAAAACAAAAAATGCAAAAAAAACACAAAAAAATGCAAAAAACACGAAAAAATGCAAAAAAATGCAAAAAACAAAACAAAAAAATGCAAAAAAAATGCAAAAAAAACACAAAAAAAATGCAAAAAATGCAAAAAAACACAAAAAAAATGCAAGAAAACCACAAAAAAATGCAAAAAAAAAAAAAAATGCAAAAAAAAACCAAAAAATGCAAAAAAAAAAAAAAATATGCAAAAAAACACAAAAAAAATGCAAAAAAACCCCACAAAAAATGCAAAAAAAACCACAAAAAAATGCAAAAAAATGCAAAAAAAATGCAAAAAAAAATGCAAAAAAAACACAAAAAAATGCAAAAAAAATGCAAAAAAAACACAAAAAAAATGCAAAAAAAACACAAAAAAATGCAAAAAAACACGAAAAAATGCAAAAAAAAACAAAAAAATGCAAAAAAACAAAACAAAAAATGCAAAAAATGCAAAAAAACACAAAAAAATGCAAAAAAACACGAAAAAATGCAAAAAAATGCAAAAAAAATGCAAAAAAATGCAAAAAAACACAAAAAAATGCAAAAAAAAAAAAAATATGCAAAAAAAACCCACAAAAAAATGCAAAAAAAAAAAAAAATATGCAAAAAAACCCAAAAAAATGCAAAAAAATGCAAAAAAATGCAAAAACAAACACAAAAAAATGCAAAAAAATGCAAAAAAAATGCAAAAAAATGCAAAAAATGCAAAAAAAATGCAAAAAAACACAAAAAAATGCAAAAAAACACAAAAAATGCAAAAAAAATGCAAAAACAAAACAAAAAAAATGCAAAAAAAACACAAAAAAATGCACAAAAACACAAAACAAATGCAAAAAAATACTAAAAAATGCAAAAAAAACCCCAAAAAATGCAAAAAATGCAAAAAAAACAAAACAAAAAATGCAAAAAAATAAAAAAATGCAAAAAAACACGAAAAAATGCAAAAAAATGCAAAAAAACAAAACAAAAAAATGCAAAAAAAATGCAAAAAAACCACAAAAAAAACACAAAAAAATGCAAAAAAATGCAACAAACCACAAAAAAATGCAAAAAAACCACAAAAAAATGCAAAAAAAAAAAAAAAAATGCAAAAAAAACCCACAAAAAAATGCAAAAAAAAAAAAAAATATGCAAAAAAACACAAAAAAATGCAAAAAAATGCAAAAAAAATGCAAAAAAATGCAAAAAAATACAAAAAAAAAATGCAAAAAAAACATAAAAAAAATGCAAAAAAAAACACAAAAAATGCAAAAAAACACAAAAAAATGCAAAAAAAACCACAAAATAATGCAAAAAAAACACAAAACAAATGCAAAAAAAATGCTAAAAAACGCAAAAAAAAATGCAAAAAAATGCAAAAAAATGCAAAAAAAAACAAAAAATGCAAAAAAAATGCAAAAAAATGCAAAAAAAACACAAAAAATGCAAAAAAAACACAAAAAAATGCAAAAAAATGCAAAAAAACCCACAAAAAAATGCAAAAACAAAACAAAAAAAAATGCAAAAAAAACCACAAAATAATGCAAAAAAAAAACACAAAAAATGCAAAAAAAACACAAAATAAATGCAAAAAATGCAAAAAAACACAAAAAAAGCATAAAAAAACACAAGAAATGCAAAAAAAACACAAAATGCAAAAAAAATGCAAAAAAATGCAAAACAAAATGCAAAAAAAATGCAAAAAAAAACAAAAAAATGCAAAAAAAATGCAAAAAAACACAAAACAAATGCAAAAAAATGCTAAAAAACACAAAAAAATGCAAAAAAAATGCAAAAAAAACACAAAACAAATGCAAAAAAAATGCAAAAAAAAAAACAAAAAAATGCAAAAAATGCAAAAAAACAAAACAAAAAATGCAAAAAAAACACAAAAAAATGCAAAAAACACGAAAAAATGCAAAAAAATGCAAAAAACAAAACAAAAAAATGCAAAAAAAATGCAAAAAAAACACAAAAAAAATGCAAAAAATGCAAAAAAACACAAAAAAAATGCAAGAAAACCACAAAAAAATGCAAAAAAAAAAAAAAATGCAAAAAAAAAAAAAAAAATGCAAAAAAAAAAAAAAATATGCAAAAAAACACAAAAAAAATGCAAAAAAATGCAAAAAAACCCCACAAAAAATGCAAAAAAAACCACAAAAAAATGCAAAAAAATGCAAAAAAAATGCAAAAAAAAATGCAAAAAAAACACAAAAAAATGCAAAAAAAATGCAAAAAAAACACAAAAAAAATGCAAAAAAAACACAAAAAAATGCAAAAAAACACGAAAAAATGCAAAAAAAAACCAAAAAAATGCAAAAAAACAAAACAAAAAATGCAAAAAATGCAAAAAAACACAAAAAAATGCAAAAAAACACGAAAAAATGCAAAAAAATGCAAAAAAAATGCAAAAAAATGCAAAAAAACACAAAAAAATGCAAAAAAAAAAAAAATATGCAAAAAAAAACCACAAAAAAATGCAAAAAAAAAAAAAAAATATGCAAAAAAACCCAAAAAAATGCAAAAAAATGCAAAAAAATGCAAAAACAAACACAAAAAAATGCAAAAAAATGCAAAAAAAATGCAAAAAAATGCAAAAAAATGCAAAAAAAATGCAAAAAAACACAAAAAAATGCAAAAAAAACACAAAAAATGCAAAAAAATGCAAAAACAAAACAAAAAAAAATGCAAAAAAAACACAAAAAAATGCACAAAAACACAAAACAAATGCAAAAAAATACTAAAAAATGCAAAAAAACCCCCAAAAAATGCAAAAAATGCAAAAAAAACAAAACAAAAAATGCAAAAAAATAAAAAAATGCAAAAAAACACGAAAAAATGCAAAAAAATGCAAAAAAACAAAACAAAAAAATGCCAAAAAAATGCAAAAAAACCACAAAAAAAACACAAAAAAATGCAAAAAAACACAAAAAAATGCAACAAACCACAAAAAAATGCAAAAAAACCACAAAAAAATGCAAAAAAAAAAAAAAAAATGCAAAAAAAACCCACAAAAAAATGCAAAAAAAAAAAAAAATATGCAAAAAAACACAAAAAAATGCAAAAAAATGCAAAAAAAATGCAAAAAAATGCAAAAAAATACAAAAAAAAAATGCAAAAAAAACATAAAAAAAATGCAAAAAAAAACACAAAAAATGCAAAAAAACACAAAAAAATGCAAAAACAAAACAAAAAAAAATGCAAAAAAAACCACAAAATAATGCAAAAAAAACACAAAAAATGCAAAAAAAACACAAAATAAATGCAAAAAAATGCAAAAAAAAACACAAAATGCAAAAAAAAATGCAAAAAAATGCAAAACAAAATGCAAAAAAAAAAAGCAAAAACAAAAAAACCACAAAAAAATGCAAAAAAAAAAAAAAATGCAAAAAAAAATGCAAAAAAAATGCAAAAAAAATGCAAAAAAAAAGCAAAAAAATGCAAAAAAAAAAAAAAAATGCAAAAAAAATGCAAAAAAATGCAAAAAAAACACAAAAAAAATGCAAAAAAAAAACACAAAAAAATGCAAAAAAACCCCCAAAAAAATGCAAAAAAAAAATGCAAAAAAAACCACAAAAATGCAAAAAAAAAAAAAAATAAATTCAAAAAAACACAAAAAAATGCAAAAAAAAAACACAAAAAAATGCAAAAAAAAAAAAAATATGCAAAAAAACACAAAAAAAATTCAAAAAAAAAATGCAAAAAAATGCAAAAAAATGCAAAAAAAAAAAAAAAAAATGCAAAAAAAAAAAAAAAAATGCAAAAAAAATGCAAAAAAAATGCAAAAAAAAAATGCAAAAAAAAACAAAAAAACTACAAAAAATGCAGAAAAAAAAAAAATGCAAAAAAATGCAAAAAAATGCAAAACAAAATGCAAAAAAAATGCAAAAAAAAAAACACAAAAAAATGCAAAAAAAACCCCCCAAAAAATGCAAAAAAAAAATGCAAAAAAAATGCAAAAAAAAATGCAAAAAAAACCACAAAAATGCAAAAAAAAACAAAATAAATGCAAAAAAACACAAAAAATGCAAAAAAAACCCACAAAAAATGCAAAAACAAAACAAAAAAAAATGCAAAAAAAAACACAAAACAATGCAAAAAAAAACACAAAAAATGCAAAAAAAACACAAAATAAATGCAAAAAAATGCAAAAAAAACACAAAAAAGCATAAAAAAAACACAAAAAATGCAAAAAAAATGCAAAAAAATGCAAAACAAAATGCAAAAAAAATGCAAAAAAAAAACAAAAAAATGCAAAAAAAAATGCAAAAAAATGCAAAAAAAACACAAAACAAATGCAAAAAAAATGCTAAAAAACGCAAAAAAAATGCTAAAAAAATGCAAAAAAATGCAAAAAAAAACAAAAAATGCAAAAAAAACACAAAAAAATGCAAAAAAAACACAAAACAAATGCAAAAAAAATGCAAAAAAATGCAAAAAAAATGCAAAAAAATGCAAAAAAAAAACAAAAATGCAAAAAATGCAAAAAAACAAAACAAAAAATGCAAAAAAAACACAAAAAAATGCAAAAAAACACGAAAAAATGCAAAAAAAATGCAAAAAACAAAACAAAAAAATGCAAAAAAAATGCAAAAAAACCACAAAAAAAACACAAAAAAAATGCAAAAAAATGCAAAAAACCACAAAACAATGCAAAAAAAACACAAAAAAATGCAAAAAAAAAAACACAAAAAAATGCAAAAAAAACACAAAAAAATGCAAAAAAAATGCAAAAAAAATGCAAAAACAAACACAAAAAAATGCAAAAAAATGCAAAAAAAATGCAAAAAAATGCAAAAAAATGCAAAAAAAATGCAAAAAAAACAAAAAAATGCAAAAAAAAAACAAATGCAAAAAAAAATGCAAAAAAACCACAAAAAAATGCAAAAATGCAAAAAAACACAAAAAAATGCAAAAAAAACACAAAAAAATGCAAAAAAAAACCCACAAAAAAATGCAAAAACAAAACAAAAAAAAATGCAAAAAAAAACACAAAATAATGCAAAAAAAAAACACAAAAAATGCAAAAAAAACACAAAATAAATGCAAAAAATGCAAAAAAACACAAAAAAAGCATAAAAAAACACAAAAAATGCAAAAAAAACACAAAATGCAAAAAAAATGCAAAAAATGCAAAACAAAATGCAAAAAAAATGCAAAAAAAAACAAAAAAAATGCAAAAAAATGCAAAAAAACACAAAACAAATGCAAAAAAATGCTAAAAAACACAAAAAATGCAAAAAAAATGCAAAAAAACACAAAACAAATGCAAAAAAAATGCAAAAAAAAAAACAAAAAAATGCAAAAAATGCAAAAAAACAAAACAAAAAATGCAAAAAAAACACAAAAAAATGCAAAAAACACGAAAAAATGCAAAAAAATGCAAAAAACAAAACAAAAAAATGCAAAAAAAATGCAAAAAAACCACAAAAAAAAACATAAAAAAATGCAAAAAAAAATGCAAAAAAATGCAAAAAAATACAAAAAAATGCAAAAAAAAATGCAAAAAAAATGCAAAAAAATGCAAAAAAAAACATAAAAAAAATGCAAAAAAACACAAAAAAATGCAAGAAAACCACAAAAAAATGCAAAAAAAAAAAAAAATGCAAAAAAAAAACAAAAAATGCAAAAAAAAAAAAAAATATGCAAAAAAATGCAAAAAAATGCAAAAAAAAACCACAAAAAATGCAAAAAAAACCACAAAAAAATGCAAAAAAATGCAAAAAAATGCAAAAAAAAATGCAAAAAAAACACAAAAAAATGCAAAAAAAATGCAAAAAAAACACAAAAAAAATGCAAAAAAACACAAAAAAATGCAAAAAAACACGAAAAAATGCAAAAAAAACCAAAAAAAATGCAAAAAAAAAAAAAATGCAAAAAAACCACAAAAAAATGCAAAAAAAAAAAAAAAAATGCAAAAAAACCCCACAAAAAAATGCAAAAGAAAAAAAAAAAAATGCAAAAAAAAAAAAAAATGCAAAAAAAACACGAAAAAATGCAAAAAAATGCAAAAAAAACAAAAAAAAATGCAAAAAAAACATAAAAAAATGCAAAAAAAAAAAACACAAAAAAAATGCAAAAAAAACCACAAAAAATGCAAAAAAAACACAAAAAAAACAAAAAAAAAATGCAAAAAAATGCAAAAAAAAAAACACAAAAAAAATGCAAAAAAAACACAAAACACACAAAATAATGCAAAAAAAACACAAAAAAATGCAAAAAAAAAAATGCAAAAAAGCAAAAAAAAAATGCAAAAAAAATGCAAAAAAAACATTAAAAAAAATGCAAAAAAAATGCAAAAAAAACCACAAAAAATGCAAAAAAAAAAACACAAAAAAAATGCAAAAAAATACAAAAAATGCAAAAAAACAAAACAAAAAAATGCAAAAAAAAAAATGCAAAAAATTGCAAAAAAAAATGCAAAACAATGCAAAAAAAACACAAAAAAAATGCAAGAAAACACAAAAAAATGCAAAAAAAAAACTAAAAAATGCAAAAAAAACAAAAAAAATGCAAAAAACACAAAAGAATGCAAAACAAAAACACAAAAAAAATGCAAAACAAAAACACAAAAAAACACAAAAAAATGCAAAAAAAAACACAAAAAAATGCAAAACAAAAACACAAAAAAATGCAAAAAAACACAAAAAAATGCAAAAAAAACACAAAAAAAATGCAAAACAAAAACACAAAAAAAAACATAAAAAAATGCAAAAAAAAATGCAAAAAAATGCAAAAAAATACAAAAAAATGCAAAAAAAAATGCAAAAAAAATGCAAAAAAATGCAAAAAAAAACATAAAAAAAATGCAAAAAAAAAAAAAAAAAAATGCAAAAAAAAAAAAACACAAAAAATGCAAAAAAAAATGCAAAAAAAATGCAAAAAAATGCAAAAAAATGCAAAACAATGCAAAAAAAAAAATGCAAAAAAAAAAAAAAAAATGCAAAAAAAACACAAAAAAATGCAAACAAAAAAAAAATGCAAAAAAAAACACAAAAACAAAAAAAATGCAAAAAAAATGCAAAAAAAATGCAAAAAAAAACAAAAAATGCAAAAAAAAAACACAAAAAAATGCAAAAAAAATGCAAAAAAATGCAAAACAAAATGCAAAAAAATGCAAAAAAACACAAAAAAATGCAAAAAAAATGCAAAAAAAATGCAAAAAAACATAAAAAAAATGCAAAAAAAAAAACGCAAAAAAAATGCAAAAAAAAAACACAAAAAATGCAAAAAAAAAAAAATGCAAAAAAAATTGCAAAAAAAACCACAAAAAAATGCAAAAAAAAAATGCAAAAAAACCCACAAAAAAATGCAAAAAAACCCACAAAAAAACACAAAAAAAACACAAAAAAATGCAAAAAAACCACAAAAAAATTTCTGGGCTGTCGCTGAGAAACACGGAGTTTGAGCTCCCTCCAAATATTCTCTATTGGGTTTAGGTCTGGAGACTGGCTAGGCCACGCCAGAACCTTGATATGCTTCTTACAGAGCCACTCCTTGGTTATCCTGGCTGTGTGCTTCGGGTCATTGTCATGTCGGAAG
>JAKRKW010000090.1:0-12500 GCA_023566125.1 Zingel zingel
CCTGCCTGTCTGTCTCTCTCTCTTTGCCTGCCTGTCTCTCTCTCTCTCTGCCTGCCTGCCTGCCTGTCTCTCTCTCTCTCTGCCTGCCTGCCTGTCTCTCTCTCTCTCTGCCTGCCTGCCTGCCTGTCTCTCTCTCTGCCTGCCTGCCTGCCTGTCTCTCTCTCTCTCTCTCTGCCTGCCTGCCTGTCTCTCTCTCTCTCTGCCTGCCTGCCTGTCTCTCTCTCTCTCTGCCTGCCTGCCTGTCTGTCTCTCTCTCTCTGCCTGCCTGCCTGTCTCTCTCTCTCTCTCTCTGCCTGCCTGTCTCTCTCTCTCTCTGCCTGCCTGTCTGTCTCTCAGTATGTTTGATGTTGGAGGACAGCGAGATGAACGCAGGAAGTGGATTCAGTGCTTCAACGGTGAGAAAACACGGATTCATTCAAACATAGTTAACTTTACCTGTCTGTCTCTCTGACATGTCTGTCTCTCTGACCACCTGTCTGTCTCTCTGACCACCTGTCTGTCTCTCTGACCACCTGTCTCTCTCTGACCACCTGTGTCTATCTCTCTGACCACTTGTCTGTCTCTCTGACCACTTGTCTGTCTCTCTGACCACCCGTCTGTCTCTCTGACCACCCGTCTGTCTCTCTGACCACCCGTCTGTCTCTCTGACCACTTGTCTGTCTCTCTGACCACCTGTGTCTATCTCTCTGACCACCTGTCTGTCTCTCTGACCACCCGTCTGTCTCTCTGACCACTTGTCTTTCTCTCTGACCACCTGTGTCTATCTCTCTGACCACCTGTCTGTCTCTTTGACCACCTGTCTGTCTCTCTGACCACCTGTCTGTCTTTCTGCCCAGATGTGACCGCCATTATCTTCGTGGCGGCGAGCAGCAGCTACAACATGGTGATCCGAGAGGACAACTCCACCAATCGGCTGCGAGAGTCTCTGGACCTTTTCAGATCCATCTGGACCAACAGGTGCTCTCTGATTGGCTGTGGTTAACCCTCTGCTCTCTGATTGGCTGTGGTTAACCCTCTGCTCTCTGATTGGCTGTGGTTAACCCTCTGCTCTCTGATTGGCTGTAGTTAAAGTCTAACTTCAGTTTTTATCGACCTGGACTCTCTGTCTCCATGTCTGAGTGTCTGAGTGTCTGATGGAACAACAATCTGTGAAACTGGTCCAGTATTAAACCAGAACCAAGCTGTAATGTAACCCTACAGGACTAATGTTCAGCAGCAGTTAGTCACTAACCCACCAGACTCCATGTAAATAATCAGGACTTTGATCATTGTAAAACACACTTCATTCAAAGTGGACAGAAACTAAATCAAACTATCAAAAGCCGTCTTGGTTCATCTTTCCACTGTTCCAACAATCACCACTCTGGTTTGGTTGAAATAAACCCTTAATTCACCCATTTACATGTGGAGATATGCTGGCTCTATACACGCTAAAAGTCCTGATTATTTACATGGAGTCTGGTGGAAATATGCTGGCTCTATACACGCTAAAAGACCTGATTATTTACATGGAGTCTGGTGGAGATATGCTGGCTCTATACACGCTAAAAGTCCTGATTATTTACATGGAGTCTGGTGGGTTTGGGACCAGTTTCAGAGATTGTTGTTTCCGTCATTCACTTAGACACAAAAACATGGGAAAATAAGGTCCAGGTTGAAAAATACTCAAGTTACCGTTTAACCCTCTCTGCTCTGTGATTGGCTGTAGTTAACCCTCTCTGCTCTGTGATTGGCTGTAGTTAACCCTCTGTGCTCTGCTATTGGCTGTAGTTAACCCTCTGTGCTCTGTGATTGGCTGTAGTTAACCCTCTCTGCTCTGTGATTGGCTGTAGTTAACCCTCTCTGCTCTGTGATTGGCTGTAGTTAACCCTCTCTGCTCTGTGATTGGCTGCAGGTTCCTGAAGACCATCTCAGTGATCTTGTTCCTGAACAAACAGGATGTTCTGGCTGATAAGATTCTGGCAGGAAAATCCAAACTGGAGGATTATTTCCCCGAGTACAGCACGTACGAAGTAGCTGCTGAGAGTACGGAGCCTGCTCTCTGGAGTCATGTTCATATCAAATATAATATATTATTATTATTATTATAATATATATATATATATATATATATATATATATATATATATATATATATATAATTAATATGAAATTTAGATTTAATTACATTGACTAAAGGTGTGTGTGTGTGTGTGTGTGTGTGTGTGTGTGTGTGTGTGTGTGTGTGTGTGTGTGTGTGTGCAGCTGTTCCAGATGCTGATGAAGACCCCCTGGTGACCAGAGCCAAGTTCTTCATCAGAGACGAGTTTCTGGTAAAACAACAATTCTCTCTTACCTGTCTGTCTCTAACCTGTCTGTCTCTAACCTGTCTCTCTCTAACCTGTCTGTCTCTAACCTGTCTCTCTCTAACCGGTCTGTCTCTAACCTGTCTGTCTCTAACCTGTCTCTCTCTTACCTGTCTGTCTCTAACCTGTCTGTCTCTAACCTGTCTCTCTCTAACCTGTCTGTCTCTAACCTGTCTGTCTCTAACCTGTCTCTCTCTTACCTGTCTGTCTCTAACCTGTCTCTCTCTAACCTGTCTGTCTCTAACCTGTCTGTCTCTAACCTGTCTCTCTCTCTAACCGGTCTGTCTCTAACCTGTCTCTCTCCAGAGGATCAGCACGTCCAGTGGCGATGGGAAACATTACTGCTATCCTCACTTCACCTGCGCCATCGACACGGAGAACATCCGCCGCGTCTTCAACGACTGTCGTGACATCATCCAGCGCATGCACCTGCGCCAGTACGAGCTGCTCTGATTGGCCGCTGGCAGCCCCCCCCCCCCCCGAGCCTGAGACATGTGACCTGAAGAGGCTAATGCTAATCTAGAAGATAATCTGCTGATATATTCACACTAAATGTTGTTTGATTAGTGATCGATAGGACAGAATGTGTCTGTTTCCTTTCTCCCTGTCCGCTGCAGGGGATTGTGGGTAGTGTAGTTCTGTAGATGGAAAGGAAGCACAGGGTAGATCACACCCGATAAACCTGTAGACATCAACACAAAGCATACTGCACAAGTGTCAACACCTACAATATTCCAAAATCACCATCACCAAACCCACCAGACTCCATGTAAATAATCAGGACTTTTAGCGTGTATAGAGCCAGCATATTTCCACCAGACTCCATGTAAATAATCAGGACTTTTAGCATGTATAGAGCCAAGATATTTCCACCAGACTCCATGTAAATAATCAGGACTTTTAGCGTGTATAGAGCCAGCATATCTCCACCAGACTCAATGTAAATAATCAGGACTTTTAGCGTGTATAGAGCCAGCATATCTCCACCAGACTCCATGTAAATAATCAGGACTTTTAGCGTGTATAGAGCCAGCATATCTCCACATGTAAATGGGTGAATTAAGGGTTTATTTCAACCAAACCAGAGTGGTGATTGTTGGAACAGTGGAAAGATGAACCAAGACGGCTTTTGGTAGTTTGATTTAGTTTCTATCCACTTTGAATGAAGTGTGTTGTACGATGATAAAAGTCCTGATTATTAACATGGAGTCTGGTGAGTTTGGACCAGTTTCAGAGAAGCATGGGAACGTACGAGTCCAGGGTGAAAAATCATTGTTAACCTGCAGTGAAGTCTGTTGATGTTGACACGTGCAGCGGGTGGGATCTAGCATCTACCGGCGCCCAGGATGTGTAGTTGTCCTGTCGTTGCCACAGCAACAGTTTGACTGTCATGTGGGAGGGGGCGGGGCTTAGAAACTAAAGACTTAGAAAGTTTGAATTTGAATCTATTTTTTCAAGTTTCTGAACTTGTAACAGGATATTATTATTAATATGAATATAATCTTTGCGTACGCTCTGTCTCCGTTCTTTCTAGAGTTTCTGAGTTTGATTTAAAAACCTTTATATTTGAAGCTGGAACATTTAAAAAGTGATATCAAAGAATTGTTATGTCAAAGATTTGATTTCTTGTTTGTTTTTTGTCTTTAATAAAGTATTAAATGTCTTTTATATCTTCTAGCTTCTCTGTATTTACTGCTGAAGATCATTTTGGATATTTTTTGTGATTTTTTTTTTAAACATTCAAATCATAATTTGTTAATTTAGCTGCTATTTTCACTGTTAACTACTGCCAGCTGTTGGACACGCACGCACGCACGCACGCACACATACACACACACACGCAGGCACACGCACGCACACACACACGCAGGCACACACGCACGCAGGCACACACGCACGCAGGCGCACGCACGCACACACAGACATATACACACGCGCGCACACACACACACGCGCGCACACACATATACACACATGCACACACTAATGTACCAGAGTCTGGTAGGACCAGGCTAGTGGACCAGGGTCTGGTAGGACCAGGCTAGTGGACCAGGGTCTGGTAGGACCAGGCTCTGGTAGGACTAGGCTCTGGTAGGACCAGGCTAGTGGACCAGGGTCTGGTAGGACCAGGCTAGTGGACCAGGGTCTGGTAGGACCAGGCTAGTGGACCAGGGTCTGGTAGGACCAGGCTAGTGGACCAGGCTAGCTTGTTATTGGGCATCGGGTCCGGAAGCCTCCACGGTAACATATACCAGTTAGGGAAACTTTAGTTGTTTATCTGGAGTGGAGCCGCTGAGGCCTGATCACAGCGGGAGCAGTGCGCATGCGCAGACCGTAGTGTTCCGTCTCAACCACAGCGGATCTTTGGCGCGCTGCCTGCGTGCCCCTGCAGTGTGCTCGTGCCTTCCTGCTCTGTGCTCGTCCTCATCAACAACAACAACAACCGGACAAAGTGTCTCCGGTGCCGCCGCGGACACCGGGCCGCCCTGACGGTAAGTCCGAGCCTCGCGCTCCCCGAGCCTCGCGCTTCCCTCTCCCGCGGCCCGCCGTGTCCGCGAGAGATGCTGCGCGCGCTCGAGCCGTTCATGGCCGCCGCTCGAGCCCCGTCTCGTTCGTGTTGCCGAGGCTCGCGTGCCTGCGTATCGGTCCCGGGGTCCGCGAGCGAGCCAGCACGCGGCCCGCCCGCTCCCGGTCCCACCGGCCGACCGTTGGTGACGATACGTTCAGCAGGTTTACCGGAGGAACTCCTTTAACGCAGAAACGCCATTTTGTTTTTTGATGTTTGTGGAACAGCAGCCGGACTGTCCGCCATGTTACTGAAACATGTCACTCAGATACCGGCTGAAACCTCCGGTAAACGGCTGTTTCTCCCGCTGACACCAAGTTACACTGTTGACGTTTGAACGGGTTGAACCCGTGTTGTGCCACAACTCTCCTAATCATCGCGTTTAGGGGTGTTTAAAGTCCATTTCAGCCGAGAAAGGTTTGATTTCTGTTAGCGAATTTGCGTTTCCATTCTAGGACGGCGAAGGAATGACCCGCCCTACTCTGCCTCTAATTGGCTTATCATAGTGTTCACTCTAACCCTAACCAATCCAACCTCGAGGGCAGCGAGTACCAGCCAATCAGCGGCAGAGTAGGGCGGGACATCCCTTCGCCGTCCTAGGAAAACGCGAACAACCGCGGTGGTTTCAGCGGCAGTTGGAGTGAAATGTATCCGAGGAAAGGTGACCGGGAGCCGGGTACAGAGCACCGTGATGTCGCGGAGGTTCCAGCGGCCGTTATAGTTAAGGCCGACAAAAAGTACCTTTCCTTCGGCGATGATAGTTCAGACACCAAAACGACCTGTTAAGATTAGAAAAAAGGGAAGAAATCCTGATCTTTTGTGCTAAATCACTGTTAGCCTCGCAGCTGCTAGCCCGTTAGCCTAGCCCACTTTAGTCCGGGTTAAATGCAGTCCCGGTACCGGCTGTTAGCGGATAAACCCCGGTCTGTTCCGGTAAATATTGTCGGTGTGCTCGATGTTAACAGCTAGCTGCTGCCTGTCCCCAACATGGATCAGGAAGCGTGCACACGCTTCGGTGCGCGTGTCCGCTGTACAAAAGGTACATGAACTATTGTAACCAGACTGCACACACACACACACACACACACACACACACACACACACACACACACACACACACACACACACACACACACACACCCACCCATACATAGAGCCAGAGAGACACACACACACAGACAGACAGACACACACACACACACACACACACACACACACACACACACATACAGAGCCAGAGACACACACACACACAGAGACACACACAGACAGAGAGAGACAGACACACACACACACACAGAGCCAGAGACACACACACACACACACAGAGACACACACACACACACACACACACACACACGCAGAGACACACACACACAGAGCCAGAGACACACACACACACACACACACACACACACAGAGCCAGAGACACACACACACACACACACACAGAGAGACACACACACACACAGAGACACACACACACACACAGACAGAGAGACGGTGAAGTACGTGTTGTCTCTGTCTGTCTCCAGATGTGCGAGACGGTGAAGTACGTGTTGTCTCTGTCTGTCTCCAGATGTGCGAGACGGTGAAGTACGTGGACGGAGAGCACACGTCTGTGTTCCTGAAGCTGCTGAACGAGCAGCGGCTGGAGGGCGAGCACTGTGACATCGCCGTGGTCGTGGAAGACGTCAAGTTCCGCGCTCACCGCTGTGTCCTCGCCGCCTGCTCCAACTACTTCAAGAAACTCTTCAAGAAACACGAGGTACTCGACACAAAGTACTGCCTGAAGTAGGGCTGGGCGATGGGGAGACGATCAGATATCACGCTATTCTAGGGTTGCCGATTGGTGCTTTAACAGAATATCTCCACTCTGAGATGTTAGATGAGCAATCATCATAATGTGGACGTAATGTCTCAGAGGTTAGAGGTGAAGACTAGAACAGCTGGACCAGTCTGGTGAGGTCAGAGCATGACATCACCTGACTGTAATACAGCCTTTAACACCAGGAGAAGACCCGTAAGTCATATCACGATTAGGGATGCAGCTATCGATTCTTTTTGTAATCCATTAATCTAGCACTTAATCTCGATTAATCAATATTTTTTTTAATTTTAATTTTTTAATTTTTACTTAACCTATTTTCATTTATATATTTGATTATGTCACACAGCTCTGTTACACTTATGCTATTAGATCGTTGATCAGCTGTTTCTCCGAGAGAGAGAGAGAGAGAGAGAGAGAGAGAGAGAGAGAGAGAGAGAGAGAGAGAGAGAGAGAGAGAGAGAGAGAGAGAGAGAGATCAGCTGTTGTTCTGAAGGATAGTCAGCGCGTCAGCTCAGATCGTGGTCACCACTACGTATTTCCTTGTCTCTGATTCTGGTAGTTGTTGTGTCTGATGTGATGTCATCGTCCATACGACTCTGTGATTGGCTGTTGTCGGTCCTCTTCGTGGAACGGATGATGAAGTCAGACTCCATGTTCTCTGTTGAGATGCTAAAGCTCTGACGTCGTGCTATTATTGTGCTAAGCTAGTTTGATGTTGCAGTAGACCCACTGTCCAGAGTTTGAGTTGTAATTGTGTCTGAACTGACTCCAACCTTTGGACCCTTCCTGTGGTCTCCTCCAGCCGGTCTCTTCTCTCAGCCAATCACTAGTTACCTCTGGCATGTGTCTCCAGCAGCAGACGGAGCCGTCTGGTGAGCGACGGTAGCGGGAATGCCGTCCGTCAGCGATACAACGTTAGTAACGCTGATGTAACCGAGCTTCCAGGCAAGGCATTTTGCATCGAGGATTTTTTGTAATCGAATTATCCGAGTTATTCGAGGAATCCTTTCAGCCCTAATCACGATATCACGATATCCAAAATCTAAGACGGTATCTAGTCTCATATCACGATATTACGATATAATATCATATATCGCCCAGCTCTAGTCTGAAGCACTCTTCACATACTTCTGTCAACACACTTTATGAAACCTGGATATGTGTAATGTATATTTCCTCATATAGATATACACTAGAGCTGCACCGATAGAGCGGCCGGTGACCGGGATTGGTCGGTTTCCACGTGCTCGGCCATGACCGGCGACCAGCAGGTCAGTCTGACATATGCTGATCTCATGGCGGTCAACGCTCCAATTAACTGCCAACATAAGTTCTACCAGTTACAGTTCTCAAGGACGCACGCACACACGGACGCCACAGCACGCTCTCTTCTTCCTTTCTCTCAACTTCTCCGCCGTGTGTGGCGTACCCGCTCGCGGTGTGAAGGCGTGTCGGCGCTATTCTCCCACATGTAGGAACCTGGTGAATTAACCTGCAACATGTCAGCTGTTTGGGGTTCTTCAGCGTGTGCAGAAGATAACAAGTCTGCAATATGCAACAGCTGCAAGGAAAGAGTAGGGCGTGGAGGGACCACACCAACAACCCAAATCACATTTCTTTAGTTGATATTGGACGTGAAGAGAAGGAAATGGTTCTAACATTGACCTTTAGATGTGTGTGAATGTCCCACACCAGGAGTCATTGATATAGTTCTATTTCATAGTGATCCATCATCTGTTCAACATGTTCTATTAAAGAAAAGATAGAAAGTAAATATGTGTGTGCTGTAAATCGCTATCGGCCAGCCTCACTCAAAGAAAATCAGAATCAGCCTATATATATATATATATATATATATATATATATATATATATATATATATATATATATATATATATATATATATATATAAATATATAATATATGTGTGTGTGTGTGTGTGTGTGTGTGTATATATAATATGTGTGTGTGTATATATATAATATATATGTGTGTGTGTATCTTGTGTGGTAATGTTGTGGTGTGTGTGTGTGTGTGTGTATATATATATAATATATGTGTGTGTATATATATATATATAATATATGTGTGTGTATATATAATATATGTGTGTGTATATATATATATATAATATATGTGTGTGTATATATAATATATGTGTGTGTGTATCTTGTTGTCTGGCAGGTGGACAACTCGTCTGTGATCGAGATCGACTTCATCCGCTCAGACATCTTTGAGGAGGTGTTGAACTACATGTACACGGCCAAGATCTCGGTGAAGAAACGAGACGTAAACCTGATGATGTCATCGGGGCAGATCCTCGGGATCCGCTTCCTCGACAAACTCTGCTCACAGGTAACTTTATACACCTTTATACACCTTTATACCTGCTCACAGGTAACTTTATACACCTTTATACACCTTTATACCTGCTCACAGGTAACTTTATACACCTTTATACCTGCTCACAGGTAACTTTATACACCTTTATACCTGCTCACAGGTAACTTTATACACCTATATACACCTTTATACCTGCTCACAGGTAACGTTATACACCTTTATACACCTATATACACCTTTTTATAGCTGCTCACAGGTAACGTTATACACCTTAATACACCTTTATACCTGCTCACAGGTAACTTTATACACCTTTATACCTGCTCACAGGTAACTTTATACACCTTTATACCTGCTCACAGGTAACTTTATACACCTTAATATCTGCTCACAGGTAACTTTATACACCTTTTATACCTGTTCACAGGTACCTTTTTATATACCAGTAAAGGTCTGTTGTTGACCTGTCTGTTGCTCCTCACCTGTCTGTTTTACCTGTCTGTTGTTTACCTGTCTTTTGCTCACCTCTCTGTTGTTTACCTGTCTGTTGTTTACCTGTCTTTTGCTCACCTGTCTGTTGCTCCTCAGAAACGAGACGTGTCATCAGAGGACAAAGAGAAGTTTCCGTACGACATCGTGAAGATGGCGCTTCCGCCTGAAGCTCAGCTGGCCGCCGACGCCGAGGTCAACACTCAATATCACCTGATCAACACTCAGTATCACCTGATCAACACTCAATATCACCTGATCAACACTCAGTATCACCTGATCAACACTCAATATCACCTGATCAACACTCAGTATCACCTGATCAACACTCAATATCACCTGATCAACACTCAATATCACCTGATCAACACTCAATATCACCTGATCAACACTCAATATCACCTGATCAACACTCAGTATCACCTGATCAACACTCAATATCACCTGATCAACACTCAGTATCACCTGATCAACACTCAATATCACCTGATCAACACTCAACACATACAGATTCTACACATTATACTGTAATGTTATCATGACTCCATCTGTCTCTCTCTCTAACCGCCTGTCTCTCTAACTGTCTGTCTGGCTCTCTCTGTCTGTCTCTCTGTCTGTCTCTCTCTCTAACCGTCTCTCTCTCTAACCGTCTCTCTCTCTCTAACTGTCTCTCTCTCTAACCGTCTGTCTCTCTAACTGTCTGTCTGGCTCTCTCTGTCTGTCTCTAACTGTCTCTCTCTGTCTGTCTGTCTCTCTCTCTAAGTGTGTGTGTGTGTGTGTGTGTGTGTGTGTGTGTGTGTGTGTGTGTGTGTGTGTGTGTGTGTGTGTGTGTGTGTGTGTGTGTGTGTGTGTGTGTGTGTGTGTGTGTGTGTGTGTGTGTGTGTGTAGGTTCTCGGGGAGCATGACGACACACACACCACAGATGACCTCGTGGAGGCGTCGGCTAATCAGGAGCTAGATAAGTCTCCCAGTGCAGCGCTGCGTGTCCAGGAAGCCATCCTGAAAGAATTGACCAATGAGGACGTACACAAGGTCAGACTCCAGGGTCAGAGGAAGGGCCTGTTAGGCGCTGGGCCGAGGGGAGATCTCCTGTTTTCAGACGGTAGCAAATGCAAACGTTGCTGCTCGCACACATATGGCGTTTTTCCATTACATGGTACCTGCTCGACTCGCCTCGACTCTACTCGCCACACTGTGCGTCCGTTCTCCGTTGCAGATTGTAGTCCCGCCTCAGCGTGGCTGGTCGTTATACGCCGGCTCCACGCACACACCAGCGCACAAGTATACCCATCAGGCCCCTTGAGCTTGTTCTCCAGCTCTGTGGAGGCTCCAGGCAGAGCTTTCTCCGTAGCCGATGGAAGTGGCCTGATGGTTATACTTGTGCGCTGGTGTGTGCGTGGAGCCGGCCGTGTGTGTGTGTACGTAGGCTACGGAGAAAGCTCTGCCTGGAGCCTCCGCAGGACTGGAAACAAGCGGCGCCGCAGTAACCTGGCGTGACCTAACGTCACACACACAGAACGTGGAAGGTGTGTTGATGCCAGAAGACACATTTAGTTTCTAATGAAGCAGGAGGCAGCAAACACACAGCTGGCTGAACTAGTTAAAGATAGGGTTAGTTCAGGACCCCCGTCTGGCGCTTTCACCTCACCTTTTGGTATCGCCTCAGCTCGCTGGGACCTCCACGGAGGTGGTACTACATAAAGTTCCTGTTAGCAGGTACTACATAAAGTTCCTGTTAGCAGGTACCACATAAAGTTCCTGTTAGCAGGTACCAGGGGCTTTTTTCGTAATGGAAAACCAAAAAAGGCGAGTAGAGTCGAGGCGAGTCGAGGCGAGGCGAGTCGAGGCGAGTCGAGTCGAGGCGAGTCCAGCAGGTACCGTGTGGTGGAAAAGCGCCGTATGTCTGTAACTGTAATATCGGTAACTTTCTCCCGGTTACTCTCCCGGCGAATAGAGCAGGCAGCTACGTCTGGGGTCCCACACGCATGGCGTATTTGTTGCCTTCATCCAATAGCGTGCGTAGGAAAGTGCCGGTGTCAGTGACGCGTTTGTCAACAACTGGCTGTTGCCATAGAAACGTTTACCGTACCCGTAGAACCGTGAACGGCTAGAGTGAGCGTCTGCCGTTGAAGTCTCCGATAGCTCCTCTACACGCTCTCGGACCGTTGACTTTTATTGCTGTTTTCAAAATGTTTTTTTGCGCCGAGTATTCGTCTCGCAGCTGATTGGCTTAAAACTCTTCAGATCAGCAGTTTTCAAAACGTCAACGAAACGATAGCCGTTACTGTCCGTCCACGCCACCGCCGCCGCCGCCGCCGCCTTGGTCTTCTAAAGACAGCGGAAGTCGTTCATCTTCAATGGAAGCTTCTCTCAGCTGCAAGGAGCGGCTAATCTGTCGGCGTCGCGTTTTGGGCGTTTTGGGCGTTTTGGGCGTTTTGAGCGACCACAACGAATCAGAAAGTTGAAAGTAGGCCAACTTTATGGTAATGAGCTATGACGCGGTTCAGCGGCAAGCAGCGGCAGAGGTTGAAATGACCTTTTAACGCCGGCCTTTGTGTTTAAAGCGCACCATGTGACCTGTGCAGGTGACGTGCTACGACCAGGATGTGGTGGCAGAGATGGAGGCGGAGCCTAAAGATCTGGCGGCGGAGCACCACGCCACCCAGCCGCTGGCGTTTGCCGACAGTATGGGCGAGGTGAAGGACGAGCAGCCGCCCGGCTGGACCACCGCCGCCGCCGACATGAAGTTTGAGTATCTGCTGTACGGACACCGGGACACGCTCACCTGCCCCGTCTGTGGCAAGAGCTTCCTGGACGAGAGCCGGCTCAGGTACGGGCAACACACAGGGGCAACACACAGGGGCAACACACAGGGGCAACACACAGGGGCAACACACAGGGGCAACACACACAACACACAGGGGCA
>JAKRKW010000090.1:25000-32500 GCA_023566125.1 Zingel zingel
GGAGATATGCTGGCTCTATACACGCTAAAAGTCCTGATTATTTACATGGAGTCTGGTGGAGATATACTGGCTCTATACACGCTAAAAGTCCTGATTATTTACATGGAGTCTGGTGGGTTTGGTGATGGGGATTTCGGGGCTGCTCCATGTTAAACTGAAAGGTCTATCATGGACCAGTGTCTGGTGGTGTTGCCATCAATCACTCAGACAACAACTCCGTGTGAACAGGAGCACTTTAACATCCATCCAGGTCACGTTGGTCAGAAAGCTATACGTACGAAATACAGCCATGTTGATTCCAATGTTTGATTTCTGATGTCACCATGACAACACCCAGAGGTCTCAGTTTAGTGGTGAGACTGGCCTTGTGTGAGACAGGCTGTGTGTGAGACAGGCTGTGTGTCAGGGTTTGATCATCCAATCACAGTGAGGATTCACTCTGTACACGTCCAATAACACGCAGTCTGGATGGAGCCGCCGCTCACCTGAGAGACAGGCAGACAGTCAGACAGACAGACAGGCAGACAGGCAGGCAGAGAGACAGGCAGACAGGCAGGCAGAGAGACAGACAGACAGACAGACAGACAAACAGGCAGAGAGACAGACAGACAGACAAACAGGCAGACAGGCAGGCAGAGAGACAGACAGACAGACAGACAGAGAGTCCGTCGGACAGACAGACAGGCAGACAGACAGAGAGAGTCCGTTGGACAGACAGACAGGCAGACAGACAGAGAGACAGACACAGGGTCAGTTAGACAGGTAGGCAGGCAGTTTTAGTATGTTGTAGTGTTTAAATAAAGTTTCTCTAAATGTTCAGAATGAGACTCACAGATGTTTCCTCCGACTTCATACAGATGTTGATCAGAACAACTGATAGAAAGAAACAGGATTATATATATATATATATGGATATATACATATGGATATATATATATATATATATATATATATATATATATATATATATATATATATATATATATATATATATATATATATATATATCATCACATCCCCTTCACCATACCCCCACATCATCTGTGTGTGTGTGTGTGTGTGTGTGTGTGTGTGTGTGTACCTGTTGTCGCATCCAAAGCGAGCAATAACGTCTCTGGCTCTCGTCTGTCCATCGAGCTGTATCGCCATGGAGACCTTGGCGTGCAGCGGGGCGTGAACTCTGATCACACCTTCACACAGCTCTGTTACCTGAACACACACACACACACACACACACACGCACACACACACACACACACAGACACACACACACACACACACACACACACACACACACACACAGAGACACACACACACACACACACACACACACACACACACACACACACACACAGAGACACACACACACACACACACACACACACACACACACACAGACACACACACACACACACACACACACACACACACACACACACACAGACACCAATGTTGGAACGTGTCCTGAAACTGTAAATGTGTAAATATGAAGTGGAGATATTACGTGCTTGGTTTCTGTCGTTCTTCCTCCTCAGCAGTCGTCTCGTCGCCCGGGTCAGGCCAAACTGTTTCTGATTGGACGCCTGATTCATCTGTCTCACCTGAGACAGCAGGAAGACAGGGACCTGCCAAAGGTAACAGGAAGTGATGTCACAGACACCCAACGTAAAGCCTCTATCACGCCAAACACGGTCTACAGAATATTATGAATGATATATTATTAAATATTAGAAGGACTGCTTATATATTATAAACTACTGTCTGTCTGTCTGTCTGTCTGTCTGCCTGTTTGTCTGTCTGTCTGTCTGTCTGTCTCCCCATCTGTCTGCCTGTCTGTCTGTCTGTCTGTCTGTCTGTCTCCCCATCTGTCTGCCTGTCTGCCTGCCTGCCTGCCTGTCTGTCTGTCTGTCTGTCTCCCCATCTGTCTGCCTGTCTGTCTGTCTCCACGTCTGTCTGCCTGTCTGTCTTACGGTCCAGAGCAGGTCCTGGTGTGTGACCTGTCTGTCTGTCTGCCTGTCTGTCTGCCTGCCTCCCTGTCTGTCTGCCTGTGTCCCTGTCTATCTGTCTGCCTGTCTGCCTGCCTGTCTGTCTGTCTGTCTGTCTGTCTGTCTGCCTGTCTGTCTGTCTGTCTGTCTGTCTGTCTGTCTTCCTGTCTGCCTGCCTGCCTGTCTGTCTCCCTGTCTGTCTACTTGTCTGTCTGTCTGTCTGCCTGCCTGCCTGTCTGCCTGCCTGTCTGTCTTACGGTCCAGAGCAGGTCCTGGTGTGTGATCATCAGTTGGACCAGGTGAGCCCCGGCAACCGCCTCCTGCATCTCCTCCCGTTGCCTAGCGATGTAGCGCTTGTTGCCATGGCGAGGGCAGGTGAAGAGGTTGGGTGCCATCACCATGGAAACGTTCCACAGAGACATCCGGTTCCTGTCCTGGTGGCACACCACCTGACGCAGGAAGACCAACAGCGCCTGTAACCATGGAAACACACTGAGTAACTCTGAGTATCTCTGAGTAACTCTGAGTAACTCTGAGTATATCTGAGAAACTCTGGGTATATCTGAGTATATCTGAATATATCTGGGTATATCTGAGTATAACTGTGTATATCTGAGTATATCGGAGTATATCTGAGTATATCTGGGTATATATGAGTATATCTGCGTATATCTGGGTATATCTGAGTATATCTGGGTATATCGGAGTATATCTGGGTATATCGGAGTATATCTGGGTATATCTGAGTATATCTGAGTATATATGGGTATATCTGAGTATATCTGAGTATATCTGGGTATATCTGAGTAACTCTGAGTATATCTGAGTATATATGAGTATCTCTGAGTATATCTGAGTATATCTGGGTATATCTGAGTATATCTGGGTATATCTGAGTATATCTGAGTATATATGAGTATCTCTGAGTATATCTGAGTATATGGGACTAATTCTGAGTAACTCTGAGTATATCTGAGTATATCTGGGTATATCTGTATATATCTGAGTATATCTGCGTATATCTTAGTATATCTGGGTATATCTGGGTATATCTGGGTATATCTGGGTATGTCTGAGTATATCTGGGTATATCTGGGTGTATCTGAGTAACTGAGTATATCTGGATATATCTGGGTATATCTGAGTAACTCTGAGTATATCTGGGTATATCTGAGTATATCTGCATATATCTGAGTATAACTGCGTATATCTGAGTATATCTGAGTATATCTGGGTATATCTGAGTATATCTGGGTATATATGAGTATATCTGCGTATATCTGGGTATATCTGAGTATATCTGGGTATATCGGAGTATATCTGGGTATATCTGAGTATATCTGAGTATATATGGGTATATTTGAGTATATCTGAGTATATCTGGGTATATCTGGGTATATCTGAGTAACTCTGAGTATATCTGGATATATCTGGGTATATTTGAGTAACTCTTAGTATATCTGGGTATATCTGAGTATATCTGGGTATATCTGAGTATATCTGGGTATATCTGAGTATATCTGAGTATCTCTGAGTATATCTGAGTATATGGGACTAATTCTGAGTAACTCTGAGTATATCTGAGTATATCTGGGTATATCTGAGTATATCTGGGTATATCTGAGTATATCTGAGTATATTTGGGTATATCTGGGTATATCTGAGTAACTCTGAGTATATCTGGGTATATCTTGGTATATCTGGGTATGTCTGAGTACATCTGAGTATATCTGAGTATATATGGGTATATCTGGGTATATCTGAGTATATCTGGGTATATCTTGGTATATCTGGGTATATCTGAGTATATCTGAGTATATCTGGGTATATCTGAGTATATCTGAGTATATATGGGTATATCTGAGTTTATCTGGGTATATCTGAGTATATCTGAGTATATCTGGGTATATCTGAGTATATCTGGGTATATCTGAGTATATCTGAGTATATATGAGTATCTCTGAGTATATCTGAGTATATGGGACTAATTCTGAGTAACTCTGAGTATATCTGAGTATATCTGGGTATATCTGTATATATCTGAGTATATCTGAGTATATCTGCGTATATCTTAGTATATCTGGGTATATCTGGGTATATCTGGGTATATCTGGGTATGTCTGAGTATATCTGGGTATATCTGGGTATATCTGAGTAACTGAGTATATCTGGATATATCTGGGTATATCTGAGTAACTCTGAGTATATCTGGGTATATCTGAGTATATCTGAGTATATCTGGGTATATCTGAGTATATCTGCATATATCTGAGCATATCTGCATATATCTGAGTATATCTGGGTATATCTGAGTATATCTGGGTATATCTGGGTATATCTGAGTAACTCTGAGTGTATCTGGGTATATCTGAGTATATCTGAGTATATCTGAGTATATCTGGGTATATCTGAGTACATCTGAGTATATCTGAGTATATCTGGGTATATCTTGGTATATCTGGGTATATCTGAGTATATCTGAGTATATCTGGGTATATCTGAGTATATCTGAGTATATATGGGTATATCTGAGTATATCTGGGTATATCTGAGTATATCTGAGTATATCTGGGTATATCTGAGTATATCTGGGTATATCTGAGTATATCTGAGTATATCTGCGTATATCTGAGTATATCTGGGTATATCTGGGTATATCTGAGTATATCTGGGTATATCTGAGTAACTCTGAGTATATCTGGATATATCTGAGTATATCTGAGTATATCTGGGTATATCTGGGTATATCTGAGTATATCTGGGTATATCTGAGTAACTCTGAGTATATCTGGATATATCTGAGTATATCTGAGTATATCTGGGCATATCTGGGTATATCTGAGTATATCTGAGTATATCTGGGTAGGTCTGAGTATACAGTGCCTTGCGAAAGTATTCGGCCCCCTTGATCTTTTCGACCTTTTGCCACATTTCAGGCTTCAAACAAAGAAATAAAACTGTAATTGTTTGTGAAGAATCAACAACAAGTGGGACACAATCATGAAGTGGAACGAAATTTATTGGATATTTCAAACTGTTTTAACAGATAAAAAACTGAAAAATTGGGCGTGCAAAATGATTCAGTCCCCTTAAGTTAATACTTTGTAGCGCCACCTTTTGCTGTGATTACAGCTGTAAGTCTCTTGGGGTATGTCTCTATCAGTTCTGCACATCGAGAGACTGACATTTTTGCCCATTCCTCCTTGAAAAACAGCTGGAGCTCAGTGAGGTTGGATGGAGAGCGTTTGTGAACAGCAGTTTTCAGTTCTTTCCACAGATTCTGGATTGGATTCAGGTCTGGACTTTGACTTGGCCATTGTAACACCTGGATATGTTTATTTGTGAACCATTCCATTGTAGATTTTACTTTATGTTTTGGATCATTGTCTTGTTGGAAGACAAATCTCCGTCCCAGTCTCAGGTCTTTTGCAGACTCCATCAGGTTTTCTTCCAGAATGGTCCTGTATTTGGCTCCATCCATCTTCCCATCAGTTTGAACCATCTTCCCTGTCCCTGCTGAAGAAAAGCAGGCCCAAACCATGATGCTGCCACCACCATGTTTGACAGTGGGGATGGTGTGTTCAGGGTGATGAGCTGTGTTGCTTTTACGCCAAACATAACGTTTTGCATTGTTGCCAAAAAATTAGATTTTGGTTTCATCTGACCAGAGCACCTTCTTCCACATGTTTGGTGTGTCTCCCAGGTGGCTTGTGGCAAACTTTAAACGACACCTTTTATGGATATCTTTAAGAAATGGCTTTCTTCTTGCCACTCTTCCATAAAGGCCAGATTTGTGCAGTATACGACTGATTGTTGTCCTATGGACAGAGTCTCCCACCTCAGCTGTAGATCTCTGCAGTTCATCCAGAGTGATCATGGGCCTCTTGGCTGCATCTCTGATCAGTCTTCTCCTTGTATGAGCTGAAAGTTTAGAGGGACGGCCGGGTCTTCGTAGATTTGCAGTGGTCTGATACTCTTTTCATTTCAATATTATCGCTTGCACAGTGCTCCTTGGGATGGTTAAAGCTTGGGAAATTTTTGAATCCAAATCCGGCTTTAAACTTCTCCACAACAGTATCTGGGACCTGCCTGGTGTGTTCCTTGTTCTTCATGATGCTCTCTGCTCTTTAAACGGACCTCTGAGACTATCACAGAGCAGGTGCATTTATACGGAGACTTGATTACACACAGGTGGATTCTATTTTTCATCATTAGTCATTTAGGTCAACATTGGATCATTCAGAGATCCTCACTGAACTTCTGGAGAGAGTTTGCTGCACTGAAAGTAAAGGGGCTGAATCATTTTGCACGCCCAATTTTTCAGTTTTTTACCTGTTAAAAAAGTTTGAAATATCCCAAAAATTTTGTTCCACTTTATGATTGTGTCCCACTTGTTGTTGATTCTTCACAAAAAAATACAGTTTTATATCTTTATGTTTGAAGCCTGAAATGTCGCAAAAGGTCGAAAAGGTCGAAAAGTTCAAGGGGGCCGAATACTTTCGCAAGGCACTGTATCTGGGTATATCTAAGTATATCTGAGTATATCTGAGTATATCTGGGTATATCTGGGTATATTTCTTCTCTTTCTGCTCTCAGCGAAGGCGGTCGCTTTCTCCCAGGCCTACCCTGCTTGCCATCTTGTCTCGTATCTCGTGTTGTCTTGTTAACTTTCTAGAGATTCTCCCTGCAAGGCTCAGGCTCTAAAATACCCGAATCATGGAGCTGATTAACTGGTCTCTCAGCGCAATTGACACTGTAGTCTCGAGGAGGAGCACGGGGGGTGAGCCAGCATGTCCTGACGGAACGTTTGCTGCGGGGTACGCGATGGACGGCTGGGAGAAATGGCGTGTCGTGTGTCTCTCTGCTCTTTCCGTGGAGGACGTTGAGGATATCTACCTATGATAACTGGGCTGCTGCTGATTGGAGGATGCTTGGCCCTGGTTCATCGAGGCATTAAGAAGACTCTGGTAGCTGTCCGAAGCCCAAGGAAGCTGCCTGGCCTGACTGGAGCTGCTGGAACAGCGATCAGGTTGCAAACTGGGACTATTAATCGCGTGATGGAGTACAACATGGTAATGATCCGCGGCTTGGATACCATCATGAAGAAGGTCACGGATTTGGAAAGTAAAGTTGACCAGTTGATCGGATGAACAATAGAATGGATGTTTAAATTAGAGCAGCCGTTCGTGTAGACCAAACTAATCTAATCTTTCGGTCCCTTATCCTGAACGGCCTTGCCAAGGCCGGTCAGGATAACAGGTCACCCTGTTGGGGCTCTGCTGGCGAGACGCTCTTGGTTCCTCCCCCGTCATCCCCACTGCCTGCTGATTGGCGTATCGGTCCTGGTCTGTTCAGGGGTGTCTCCATGGCAACGTGCTGTATTATCGCTATGACATTCTGCGGACTGAGACACTAGTGGGGCTGCCGGGCTGTGCGTTTCTCAGCAGGTCAAACCCCCCCACCCCCCCCATCCTATACCCCCAGTCCCACGCCTTCATTAAGGTTCTGTTCTGTT
>JAKRKW010000090.1:37500-45000 GCA_023566125.1 Zingel zingel
TGTTCTCGGCTCTTCTCCTGCAGCTGCCAAAAACCATGTCTGTCGTGGATCTGGTCTTCCTGAAGCCACACTGTGTTTCCGGAAGCATAGCTTCCAATATGTGCTCAACTGGTCTGCTGAGCATGATCTTGGCCAGGACTTTCCCTGCGACGGAGAGGAGAGATATCCCGCGGCTGTTGCTGCAGACTGCTCTGTCTCCTTTCTGTTTGTAGATGCCCACGATGTTAGCATCCTTCCAGTCCTGTGGGAGGGTCCCATGCATGTTCCCAGATGTTTTGGATCAGGAGGTGCAGGTGACGCGTGAGGGTGTATCCTCCGTGTTTGAAAACCTCTGCAGGGATTCCATCGGGTCTGGCGCTTTTGTTGTTCTTCATCCCAGCAATAGCTTGCTGGAGTTCTGAGTAAAGTGGTGGGATGTCCAAGTGGATGTTTGGTGGCAGGTCTGGGAGATTATCCAGAATATGTGGGTCAACAGGGTTGGTGTGGTTGAAGAGACTTTCAAAATATTTGCCCGACGAGCAAGAATCTTGTGGCGAGCCTTGAAGAGCATGGACCCATCAGCTGATCGGACTGGGTCAATCGCCCACTTCCTGGGGCCGTGCAATTCTTTTACGGCATCGTAAAAGCCTTGTAAAGTTATTGCAGTCTTCCAGGTTCTGGATTTCTCACGCCTTTTGCACCCACCAGGTGTCCTCCATAGTCCGGAGGGCTCGCTGAGTTTCTGTTCTTGCAGCAGTAAAGGTGGTTTTAAGGGTGGGGGATCCAGGGCAGGACAGGAGAGATTTATGGGCCTCATGTTTGGTATTTAGGAGTAACTGTATCTCGGCTGAGTTGCAGCCAAACCAGTCCTGGTGATGTTTCCTTGATTGGCCAAGCGCCTCTGAGGCTATTCAGCGTTTCTTGTTTGGAGCGGTCCTCGGGCCACGGGGTTGAATGCTCATGAGTAGTTTGGATCTGACCATGAGGTAGTCAGTCCAGCACTCAGCTCCGCGCATAACACGGGTGGTGAGGACGTCTTGTCTGTCCTTTTGACGGACAATCACGTAGTCAAGGAGGTGCCAATGTTTTGAGCGGGGGTGCTGCCAGGTGGTCTTAAACCTGTTCATCTGGAAGATGGTGTTAGTGATGACCAGCTGGTGCTCTGCACAGAGGGAGAGGAGTCTGAGCCTGTTGTGGTTCATTTTCCCCACACCGTGCTGGCCAATAACCGGGGTTTTCTGTAGGATGGCGTCAAGAGCTCTGTAGAAATCCTCTTTGACGTTGAGCTCGGCATCAAGAGATTGGGCGTATGCACTGATGAGAGTGGCGAAGCGTTCCCTAGCCAGGGGAATGCGCCATGTCATCAGTCTTTCATTGGGGGATTCCTGAATGCGCTGCAGCAGTTTAGACTTCACAGCAAAGCCAGCTCCATGATTACGGCGAGTGCCTTCGGGGACCCCCTTCCAGAAGAAGGTGTACCTAGCACCAACCTCTGTCAGGGAGTCCTCTCCATGTGGTCTGGTCTCGCTGAGAGCTGCTATGTCCATGTTGTACCTTGCGATCTCCAGGGCCACCAGTGCTGTCCTGTGGTGGGGCCTGTCAGGAGTTAATGCCAAGTCCAGCAGTGTGCAAACGTTCCACGAAGCAATGCTTAGCTTATTTTTCACTTTGTTTTTTCGACCGCAAAGGGAGGTTGCTCCGATGGTTGCGGCTTACCGTCCGGAGTGTGGGGAGCAGACATTTCTTTAACCACCTTTTCCAGGTCCTTCTCCATCACAAGGGTGAGCAGTGTGGGGCTGCTCAGTCACAATGGAAGCTGCCGAGAAGACACGCTGCTCCATCCCGGAGTCCTAGCGACCATCACTCCATTGCCGCATGTGTGCATGGTTTGGTTAGACACTCCCAGCCACATCCTTGGCCTCTGCCCACCACCATTCCACATCGCCACAGGACTTGTGAGGGGGGGGGGGGGGGGAGCAAGGAGCTTGCGCAGAGGTAAGGATTAAGGTGAGGGTGTGGGTGCTTAGACTACACTCCCACCATGTCCTTGGCAGGTCTGGGTCAGGATCCAGTGGCATGGAGACCAAGACGACTGGGGACCCATCACTGCTGCAGCCTTCATCCGCCTTCCCAGCCGTTGTGATGCTCCACTTAAGTCAGCCATCTTCCTTCGCCTGTTCCACCGTTGAGGTCTTGTGTCTTTTTTTTTCAGGGTGTGCTCCCTTAGCCTTTGCCTCTATAGGCTACCCCACAAGGCAGTGGGACTATTTACCCATAGTTGGGGCAGTGGTTGGCAGGTGCCAGGGCGTGTCCACTGCTTGGTGGGCCTGCACGCCACGCCTCTGGGGCCCACTGCTGCTCCGAGATCCCGTACAGTTCAGCCTGGGTCCGCTAGGGCCCAGTTACCGTGTGTGGCCGCGAGGAGGCACTGTGGGAGTCATGGCGGTGGAGAGGCTGTGTACCGACAGGAAGAGACTTACGCACTCGGCTCCTCTTTTTGCCCCTTGCACAAGGGCTAGTAGCTGTAAGCAGAATGTAGCAAGCAGCACACACACACACACACACACACACACACACACACACACACACACACACACACACACACACTCTCTGACACAGACACACACACACACACGCACTCTCTGACACAGACACACACACACACACACACACACACTCTCTGACACAGACACACACACACACACGCACTCTCTGACACAGACACACACACACACACACACTCTCTGACACAGACACACACACACACACACACTCTCTGACACAGACACACACACACACACGCACTCTCTGACACAGACACACACACACACACACACACACACACTCTCTGACACAGACACACACACACACACACACGCACTCTCTGACACAGACACACACACACACACACACACACACACACACACACACTCTCTGACACACACACACACACACACACTCTCTGACACAGACACGCACACACACACACACACACACACCGGCTGGTCACCGCTGTCGTTGTCTCCATGGAAACGAAGGCAGTCCCAACAAGTCCCGCCCCGTTTGTGATCAGCCACGCCCTCTGAGTACGGAGAGTCTCGCAGCAGCCAATCAGCTCGCCTCGACCAGCTGACAGGCGGAGAGTGTGTGTCTGTCTGAGAGTGTGTGTCTGTGTGTGAGTGCGTGTGTGTTGGAGAGTCTGTGTCTGTGTGTGAGTGTGTGTCTGTGTGTGAGTGTGTGTGTGTTGGAGAGTGTGTGTGTGTGTGAGAGTGTGTGTCTGTGTGTGAGTGCGTGTGTGTTGGAGAGTGTGTGTGTGTGTGAGAGTGTGTGTCTGTGTGTGTGTTTGTGGGGGATGACGGGTGTTCTGGAAGTTGATCCTCGAACATAAACGTATGAAGAGTCGGTCGACCTGAAACACAAACACATGATGATTTAGACAGACAGACAGGCAGACAGACAGAGAGACAGACAGGCAGAGAGACAGACAGAGAGACAATCCGACAGACAGACAGAGAGACAGACAGACAGAGAGACAGACAGAGAGAGAGAGACAGACAGAGAGACAGACAGGCAGAGAGACAGACAGAGAGAGAGACAGACAGAGAGACAGACAGGTACCTCTGTGAGTGTCTCGGCGAATGGTTTTGGTGGTCGTGTGGTATCTCGGCGGTGACTCGGCGTGGTGAGGAGAGGAGCATCTTTCTGCTGAGTCATCGTCGGGCTGAAGAAATCGTTGCATGATTATTCAGTGTGCCGATGTGTTGCAATAGCAATGTCCCCCATACTTATTATTATTATTCCGCCTCTTTTTTGTCCCGCTTCTAGTCACGGAGCGTTGCCAACCCGTGCACACAAAATACATCAAAACGTGTGCAATGATCGGGAATGGTGTGCTATGTGTTTTCAAAGAGATTTGCCGCACGGTTTTCACGAAATTGACAAAAAACGGTGCAAAATTTCCCCATAGACTTGAATGGGAAATCTTCGTGAAATCGCCTAACATCGCTCAAAACAACCTCTTTGGGGCCATGCTGTATCGCCATACTTTAATGTAGAGACATAATTAAAAGTTTAAACCGAAGACAAGACTTTGGCCTTTATTGGGCTGAATGGGCGTTCTGATATCAAGCTCGGTTTCTACCAAATCACAGTTTACGTATCGTCCAGTTTTCAGACCGGTTCAGATTTTCCAATGTGTGTGTATGGGGCCGAATGTTGAGAGTTAGAGGGGAGGACAGAGGGGGGGGGGCTGCAGGACGATTCTCTGAAATCTTTCCAAACAAATGCCTCTCTCCACTACAGGTTTCACTCTTCATACATCATGGTTGGTCAAAATGTAGGAAATTTTGTGCCGGTTGCAGACATGTAACTATGGAATCCACCGGACCTAAACTTTTGGCTCTGTTCATACCAACTACCGATAGAAACAATGGAAAAAATATCTGGAAGGACGCAGACGGTTCCCTGTTTGTTACCTGCTCTGTGTCGCATATATTTGACACCACAAACATAAAAACGACATCAATGCGTTCGCCAGACCTTTATCTCTCTTGTGATGATAATATTTTTGCCGTTTGGACGCACGGTTTTTGAATAACAGAACAAACTTAAGAGGTATAATTATCAATAAATGGACATGTTTGACCAATGGAAGATACTGTCCCCCCCTCCCTCCTCTACTCCCTCACTGTGGAAGTCACCATAGCAACAACTTCTTACACACACTCCTCCTATCATAGAGACTCTTTACTGTAGGCCGTGTTGTCCTCTCTTTAGAGGACATGTCAAACAGCAGAGTAAAGGTAGCTCAGATCAGCTGTTTCTAATGATGTTAACTATATACCTGTGGTGATGATGACCTTTACTCAAGCATTGTTGAATCACTTTAGCAACACGTACTGCCACAGGACGAGGAAGAGGAGAAAATGAGAGGACAAGAAGAGGAGAGAAAGAAAGGACGAGAGAAGATGAAGAAAGGAGAAGAGGTCTTATTTGTCAGCTAACATAATGTCATGATGGACTAACTGACCAACTGACTGACTCCTAACTGACTTCAGGCCTCAACACCAACAGCTGTTTTTACAGAGACGAGACTTGAAGAGAGGAGGAGAGGAAGGAAGGAGAAGAAATGTTAAGCATCATAAACCCACCAGACTCCATTTAAATAATCAGTTCTTTAAGCATCCTAAACCCACCAGACTCCATGTAAATAATCAGTACTTTAAGCGTCCTAAACCCACCAGACTCCACGTAAATAATCAGTACTTTAAGCATCCTAAACCCACCAGACTCCATGTAAATAATCAGTACTTTAAGCATCCTAAACCCACCAGACTCCATGTAAATAATCAGTACTTTAAGCATCCTAAACCCACCAGACTCCATGTAAATAATCAGTACTTTAAGCATCCTAAACCCACCAGACTCCATGTAAATAATCAGTACTTTAAGCATCCTAAACCCACCAGACTCCATGTATGGAAGTACTACGCTGCCCATCCATCCATTCCCTTTTGCTATTGTTAAACAAATGTATTCTCTCTCTCTCTCAGTGACAGTGTGACCTATGTACGTCAATACAGCTACTGCTATTAACCGTTAGCTAGTGTTATTCGGATGTGCACCAAGTAGTAGGCACACTGTCAAAATCCCTTGCGGAATTTTCTAGTTATTATTATTATTATTATGGTCTGTTTCAGCTGCTCAGAGGAGGAACCACCTGGGGGAAGATGTCCCGGACGTCTCTGATTGGCTGCCTGTTTCTGGTCTTCAGCGTCTCCGTGTAGTTGTCTAGCCTCTTCCTCACCGTGGCCGCTTGTTGCCGTGTCAACGTGGACAGCAACGCCTCGGTAACGGACCCGGCAACCAGCGCCTCGGTAACAGACCCGGCAACCAGCGGCACCTCCTCCTCTGAGAAAGAACCGGTTACCAGGGATGATAACCCCGCCTCCGTTAGCCACGCCTCCTCCAGCTCCACCTCTGTTAGAGAGACACACAGGCAGAGAGACAGACAGGAGGAGAGACAGCCAGGCAGAGAGACAGACAGGTTAGAGAGACAGACAGGCAGAGAGACAGGCAGGCAGACAGACAGGTTAGAGAGACAGACAGGCAGAGGGACAGACAGGTTAGAGAGACAGACAGGCAGAGGGACAGACAGGAGGAGAGACAGACAGACAGGCAGAGAGACAGACAGGAGTAGAGACAGACAGACAGGTTAGAGACAGACAGGCAGAGAGACAGACAGGTTAGAGAGACAGACAGGCAGAGGGACAGACAGGAGGAGAGACAGACAGACAGGCAGAGAGACAGACAGGAGTAGAGACAGACAGACAGGTTAGAGACAGACAGGCAGAGAGACAGACAGGTTAGAGAGACAGACAGGCAGACAGACAGGTTAGACAGACAGACAGGTTAAAGAGACAGACAGGCAGACAGACAGGTTAGAGAGACAGACAGGAAGACAGACAGGTTAGAGAGACAGACAGGCAGACAGACAAGTGAGAGAGACAGACAGACAGACAGGTTAGAGAGACAGACAGAGAGACAGACAGGTTAGAGAGGACGTACCATCCATACTCTTCATCTCCTCCTCTTCCTCCTCTTCCTCACCCTCCTCCTCCTCCTCAATGCTCCGCACTTCTCTCCAGTAGGTTTCCATGGCAACGCGGCTGGGGTCAGAGATCATCGTCGGTGGGGGGGGGTGGTGGTGTGCCCAAATAACCTGTTTCTGTTACCCTGTAACCCGGGACAACATGCTTACATCATGACATCATTCAGTTAGTTTAGGAATGTGTGACAGGTGTAGGGTTGGCCGTCGGGTACCGATTCCAACTCGGACTCGTTCGGAGGATTTGGGTTCAAATCCGATCACGGGTTCCCAATTTAACATGCGCACGTTTTGGTTTCCGTAGCGACCGGGCTCTGAACTACAGACCACCACTGAGTCAAAATCAAACGCTCCTCTTATATAAGCACGAGACCCGTTTCAACTCCACCCTCAAAGAACCAGGATCTAAAGGAAGAAGCAGGATCTAACGGAAGAACCAGGATCTAACGGAAGAACCAGGATCTAAAGGAAGAACCAGGATCTAAAGGAAGAACCAGGATCTAAAGGAAGAACCAGGATCTAAAGGAAGAACCAGGATCTAACGGAAGAACCTGGATCTAAAGGAAGAAGCAGGATCTAAAGGAAGAAGCAGGATCTAAAGGAAGAAGCAGGATCTAAAGGAAGAACCAGGATCTAACGGAAGAACCAGGATCTAACGGAAGAACCAGGATCTAAAGGAAGAACCAGGATCTAAAGGAAGAAGCAGGATCTAACGGAAGAAGCAGGATCTAACGGAAGAACCAGGATCTAACGGAAGAAGCAGGATCTAAAGGAAGAAGCAGGATCTAAAGGAAGAAGCAGGATCTAAAGGAAGAACCAGGATCTAAAGGAAGAACCAGGATCTAAAGGAAGAAGCAGGATCTAACGGAAGAAGCAGGATCTAACGGAAGAACCAGGATCTAACGGAAGAACCA
>JAKRKW010000090.1:47500-57500 GCA_023566125.1 Zingel zingel
CTGAGTTTGATCATGATTCATGACATCAGATCTGGGTCTGATCATGATTCATGACATCAGCTCTGGTCTGATCTCATGATTCATGACATCAGATCTGGGTCTGATCTTGATTCATGACATCAGATCTGAGTTTGATCATGATTCATGACATCAGATCTGGGTCTGATCATGATTCATGACATCAGATGTGGATCTGATCATGATTCATGACATCAGATCTGATCATGATTCATGACATCAGATCTGGGTCTGATCATGATTAATGACATCAGATGTGGATCTGATCTTGATTCATGACATCAGATCTGGGTCTGATCGTGATTCATGACATCAGATCTGGGTCTGATCACGATTCATGACATCAGATCTGGTCTGATCTCATGATTCATGACATCAGATATGGGTCTGATCTTGATTCATAACATCAGATCTGGGTCTGATCACGATTCATGACATCAGATCTGGGTCTGATCTTGATTCATGACATCAGATCTGGGTCTGATCATGATTCATGACATCAGATCTGGGTCTGATCACGATTCATGACATCAGATCTGGGTCTGATCACGATTCATGACATCAGATCTGGGTCTGATCGGGATTCATGACATCAGATGTGGATCTGATCATGATTCCTGACATCAGATGTGGATCTGATCATGATTCATGACATCAGATCTGGTCTGATCTCATGATTCATGACATCAGATCTGGTCTGATCTCATTATTCATGACATCAGATCTGGGTCTGATCATGATTCTTGACATCAGATGTGGATCTGATCATGATTCATGACATCAGATCTGGGTCTGATCTTGATTCATGACATCAGATCTGAGTTTGATCATGATTCATGACATCAGATGTGGATCTGATCTTGATTCATGACATCAGATCTGGGTCTGATCATGATTCATGACATCAGATCTGGATCTGAACTTGATTCATGACATCAGATGTGAGTTTGATCATGATTCATGATATCAGATCTGGGTCTGATCACGATTCATGACATCAGATCTGGGTCTGATCACGATTCATGACATCAGATCTGGGTCTGATCGTGATTCATGACATCAGATCTGGATCTGATCGTGATTCATGACATCAGATCTGGGTCTGATTACGATTCATGACATCAGATCTGGGTCTGATCACGATTCATGACATCAGATCTGGGTCTGACCATGATTCCATCATCACCATTTCATCTTCTAAGAATATCTTTTATGAACATTTTGAAGAAGTGCTAAAGGAATGTAATTTTAATCTGGAGGTGATTATTACGGGAGACTTCAACATCAATTGGGAAGACAAATCGTCAAGGAAACCATTAAAACATATACAACATAATGATCTACAGTTCTAGGTCACAACAACACCAATAGATCTGATATTCAGAATAGGCCAAAGTGAATTGTCAAATCCTTTAATATGCTGACTGGAGTATCTGACCATTAGAGGCGAGGCAGCTTTATGTCTGCAGCACATTTCAGCAACAAGGCAATTCAAAGTGCTTTACGTAAAACATTAAAGAGCAGATAAAAATGATTAAAAATAAAAAACTCTCCGACCACAGGTCCTTTTGGCTCCGCTTACTTGGTGTTTTCGTTACCCATTACAAGACTGCAGTAGTTCTGCTTTTCACCACGATGCAGCCGTCGCTACAGAGCTTAGGTTAATCTCGCTAAACCTGGGCCAGTTCACAGACGCGGTCCTTGGATGGATAATCTATTGTCACACCCGTGTGTTTTGAGAGGTATTATTTCAGAAATATGTCCGTTATCTGTTCAAAAATACCACCAGATAAAAGACAAGAATAACATTGACAGTGCAGTATATGCAATTAAACATTAAAGGGCAGTCATAGAACGTCATACAGAGTCATCAATGCAGCTTCAGTATAACAAATGGGCAGGTATTTAAAGAAAGGCAACATCAAAAAGATAGGTGTTTAGCTTTGATTTAAAATGTGTGACCATAATATGACCCTGATAGCCAGGAAGCTAAATAACAAGCATTTCACTCCGCTTGTCCAAGAACAGGAATCTTTAAATATTCCGAAAAATATGCCAGATCATTTTATAAGTGCTGTTCAGAGCATCAACTGGGAGAACGTACTCGTTAAGTTGCTGTGCAGAACCGGATATAGTTGTAGCAGGGGAGAGACTACAAGTCGTCTCAGATTTTAAATACTTTGGAGTATACATTGATAAAAATCTTAATTTTAAATCACATATTAAGAAGGTTTATAATCGGGTTAAGTTCAACCTGGCAAACTTTAGACATGTCCGAAATTGCATGTCAACAAGGGCTGCAATGATGTTCTTGCACTCGATGATTTCATCCCATATCACCTACTGTTTAACAACCTGGTCACAAGCAAGCAACACGTCTCTCAAACCCAACACGTTCTCACACTCATCTCGTGAAATATGGACGCTTGGTCAGGTGCCTTAGTCGTTCTTATTGACGCTAAAAGTCTCCTTCAGCGCTATAAGTAAACGTGCTTGGTCGGGACTATCGTCGTCCCTTTAGCGCTATAAGTAAACGCGCTTGGTCGGGACTATCGTCGTCCCTTTAGCGCTATAAGTAAACGCGCTTGGTCGGGACTATCGCCGTCCCTTTAGCGCTATAAGTGAACGCGCTTGGTCGGGGCTATCGCCGTCCCTTTAGCGCTATAAGTAAACGCGCTTGGTCGGGACTATCGTCGTCCCTTTAGCGCTATAAGTGAACGCGCTTGGTCGGGACTATCGTCGTCCCTTTAGCGCTATAAGTGAACGCGCTTGGTCGGGACTATCGTCGTCCCTTTAGCGCTATAAGTGAACGCGCTTGGTCGGGACTATTGCCGTCCCTTTAGCGCTATAAGTAAACGCGCTTGGTCGGGACTATTGCCGTCCCTTTGGCGCTATAAGTCAACGCGCTTGGTCGGGACTATCGTCGTCCCTTTAGCGCTATAAGTGAACGCGCTTGGTCGGGACTATCGCCGTCCCTTTAGCGCTATAAGTGAACGCGCTTGGTCGGGACTATCGTCGTCCCTTTAGCGCTATAAGTGAACGCGCTTGGTCGGGACTATCGTCGTCCCTTTAGCGCTATAAGTGAACGCGCTTGGTCGGGACTATCGTCGTCCCTTTAGCGCTATAAGTAAACGCGCTTGGTCGGGACTATCTCCGTCCCTTTGGCGCTATAAGTCAACGCGCTTGGTCGGGACTATCGTCGTCCCTTTAGCGCTATAAGTGAACGCGCTTGGTCGGGACTATTGCCGTCCCTTTAGCGCTATAAGTGAACGCGCTTGGTCGGGGCTATCGCCTCTAAATCCTCTCTAACTGCTGCTCTCCCCGGGGCGTTACACAAAAACGCTGAAAGACGCCTTTTTTGTTGCATCAGACGCTGACGGCCGCTGTCCAAACGTCCTGATTTTACGAGTTCGGAATGAGAACGGGTTGAACTAACCACTACTCTCCCTATATAAAAAAAACTCTTAAAGTACTTGATAGGAAACCCATATACTATCATCATTGTCATGTTTTTAAAAAATACAATCTTTTAAGTTTCGAAAATTTGCATATTTTGCGCGGAAATCGGCAATTTATAAATAAATATGCAGAATTTGGCTGATTATGCATTGAATTATGCGATTGCATAATCACGTTTTTCTGGAGGGACTGGTTACAGATCTACAAGGAGAGCAGCAAGAGGTGACTGCATTGTCCCGTTGAGGAAAAGTGCATTGGTCAAACTGCTTTTTCAGTCAGCGCTGCTCGTGAACTCACATTAGAAATTTTAAAACTTAGGTTTCTTTTAAATTTAACTTGAAGACGTGGCTAACAGGTAATCAGGACTGTCAACATTACATGTAGACACTAAATCTTGCTGCTATCTTGTCTTTGCTGTTCTGCCTGTTTGTGCCACTTGTGCTATGCTAATGAGGCTGTTACATGGACTGAACGTTAGCTTGTGTGTGTGTGTGTGTGTGTGTGTGTGTGTGTGTGTGTGTGTGTGTGTGTGTGTGTGTGTGTGTGTGTGTGTGTGTGTGTGTGTGTGGGTTGGTGTTGATAATGACCAACTGTTCTTGTTTATATGTTGATCTTGTAATTGTTTACATGTATAGTCAGTTTAACTCGTATTGGGCTAAACCTGTATGTACTATTATAATCATTTTATCTTTTTAGGTGTGACGTTGTACGATCTGTCCCGGGACAGCAGATATAAAATAGCCTTTTGGCTAATTCTGGCACAGTTTACATTTTTATATGTATTATTAGTGTGCATTGTCCCTGTTAAATAAACCTGAAATACAATAAATAAATAAATAAATAATGATTCATGAGATCAGATCTGGGTTTATATATTAATAAGTTATTAATAATGTGTTATATTTACATGTGGAGATATGCTGGCTCTATACAAGCTAAAAGTCCTGATTATTTACATGGAGTCTGGTGGAGATATGCTGGCTCTATACACGCTAAAAGTCCTGATTATTTACATGGAGTCTGGTGGAGATATGCTGGCTCTATACACGCTAAAAGTCCTGATTATTTACATGGAGTCTGGTGGAGATATGCTGGCTCTATACACGCTAAAAGTACTGATTATTTACATGGAGTCTGGTGGAGATATGCTGGCTCTATACACGTTAAAAGTCCTGATTATAAATACTAATAAATAAAGACATGAAGAGAAGATAACTCACCTCCAATCTGTCCGGCTGCTGATGTCTGAGTGGAGTCAGAGAGAGAGGGAGGGGGGGAGGGTGATGGAGGGATGGAGGGAATGGGAGGGGGGGGGAAAGGGATGCTAAAGAGGAAGATCCTTTTAGTTTAACATGAAACAGCCCCGAAATCCCCATCACCAAACTACACCAGACTCCATGTAAATAATCAGGACTTTTAGCGTGTATAGAGCCAGCATATCTCCACCAGACTCCATGTAAATAATCAGGACTTTTAGCGTGTATAGAGCCAGCATATCTCCACATGTAAATGGATGAATTAAGGGTTTATTTCAACCAAACCAGAGTGGTGATTGTTGGAACAGTGGAAAGATGAACCAAGACGACTTTTGGTAGTTTTATTTAGTTTCTGTCCACTTTGAATGAAGTGTGTTTTACGATGATAAAAGTCCTGATTATTTACATGGAGTCTGGTGGGTTCAGCGAAAACAATCTCGAGGATGTTTTTATGTTAAAAAAAAAGGATCTCTCTCTCTCTCTCTCTCTCTCTCTCTCTCTCTCTCTCTCTCTCTCTCTCTCTCTCTCCCTCTCTCTCTCTCTCTCTCTGCCTCTCCCCTGGGAGCATGCGCAGTGTGTCCGTTCCTCATTATTTCCGTGTTGTGGAGCTGTCAGCAGACTGGCGGATCACCGGAGACGGTAAGTTGCGTCTAACGGCTCGGTACCGGCCCCGGTTCTCTCCACCGGGTCTCTGGTACCTCTCAGCGGGCCTCTGCTGTTGCTGCGCCCGCTGAGAGGAACCAGAGACCCGGCGGAGAGGCCCTCGAGCTACGGCTGTTTGTTGTTTCCTTATTCAGCTATCAGCGACCCACTTCCGCTCACCCCTTCACAATAAGAGCTCAGACAAACGCAACTTTGTAAGTGTCTTTGCTTACTAACTAACGTGCTGTAGACTACGTGAGTACAGTTTAAGGTACTAGTACTTCACTTGAGTACTTCCAGCTTCTACTACTCTCTGCTTTTAATACTCGCGGGATTTCATTTTGTTCCGTTTTTTTCCGCCGTTCCACGTTTTTATCAGGTGTTTCCGTCGTTTTCTTGTTATTATCTTTGACTTGTCTTTGACTTGTCTTGCCTGATTTGGACTGCAGGTGGTGGGGGGGGGGAGGGGGCCCTAGCACGTCACTGTTTATACATCTGGACAATCAGAGCCAATCAGCGCCAAGAACGTCAAACACAAGCGCGGGTTGAGAGCCTCTGTAGCTGTAGAAAGACATTTATTTTGAAGGGCCGTGTGTGTGTGTGTGTGTGTGTGTGTGTGTGTGTGTGTGTGTGTGTGTGTGTGTGTGTGTGTGTGTGTGTGTGTGTGTGTGTGTGTGTGTGTGTGTGTGTGTGCGTGTCTCTGTGTGTGTGTGTGTGCGTGTGTGTCTCTGTGTGTGCGTGTGTGTGTCTCTGTGTGTGCGTGTGTCTCTGTGTGTGTGTGTGTGTGTGTCTCTGTCTGTCTGTCTGTGTGTGTGTGTGTGTGTGTGTGTGCGTGTGTGTGTGTGCGTGTGTGTGTGTGCGTGCGTGCGTGCGTGTGTGTGTGTGTCTCTGTGTGCGTGCGTGTGCGTGTGTGCGTGTGCGTGTGTGCGTGCGTGTGTGTGCGTGTGCGTGCGTGTGCGTGTGTGTGTGTGCGTGTGTGCGTGCGTGTGCGTGTGTGTGCGTGTGTGTGTGCGTGTGTGCGTGTGTGTGCGTGTGTGTGCGTGTGCGCGTGTGTGCGTGTGTGTGCGTGTGGGTCTGTGTGTGTGTGTGTGTGTGTGTGTGTGTTAATGTTGTATTGATCCAGAAACATCCTGTTGTTATTGAGATCATCAGGAAACCAGAGTCCATTCACGTTCTGATTGATTTTAGATCTGATTCATGTTAGAAAGTCCCAGCTGTACTAATACTTCATAGTACACAGTCCCAGCTGTACTAATACTTCATAGTACACAGTCACAGCTGTACTAATACTTCATAGACCAGTCACAGCTGTACTAATACTTCATAGACCAGTCACAGCTGTACTAATACTTCATAGTACACAGTCACAGCTGTACTAATACTTCATAGACCAGTCACAGCTGTACTAATACTTCATAGACCAGTCCCAGCTGTACTAATACTTCATAGACCAGTCACAGCTGTACTAATACTTCATAGTACACAGTCACAGCTGTACTAATACTTCATAGTACACAGTCACAGCTGTACTAATACTTCATAGACCAGTCACAGCTGTACTAATACTTCATAGACCAGTCACAGCTGTACTAATACTTCATAGACCAGTCACAGCTGTACTAATACTTCATAGACCAGTCACAGCTGTACTAATACTTCATAGTACACAGTCACAGCTGTACTAATACTTCATAGTACACAGTCACAGCTGTACTAATACTTCATAGTACACAGTCACAGCTGCTGTTTGAACTACAGCTACGAACATGAATAGATCAGTCATCATCGGTTACATTAATCTGCCACAATGTCCGTAATAGATTAATCTCTTTGAGTCACTTTTTATGAAAGAAAGGTCAACTTTGCAGCGTGTAAAATGTGTGTGACTGATTCCAGGGCCGGTCTACGGCGAGCCCGTCTGCGGCGAGCCCGTCTGCGGCGAGCCGTTCCACTCCCTATTCAGCCCCATTGTACCGAATTTGGTTGCAGTTCCACCAGAGTTCCACTGGGGGGGATCACGGTCCAGTGCAAAATGAATGGGAGTCTATGGAGCTAGAGGCTAAATGAATCGGAGTCTATGGAGCTAGACGCTAAATGAATGAGAGTCTATGGAGCTAGACGGCTAAATGAATGGGAGTCTATGGAGCTAGACGGCTAAATGAATGGGAGTCTATGGAGCTAGACGGCTAAATGAATGGGAGTCTATGGAGCTAGAGGCTAAATGAATGGGAGTCTATGGAGCTAGAGGCTAAATGAATGGGAGTCTATGGAGCTAGATGCTAAATGAATGGGAGTCTATGGAGCTAGAGGCTAAATGAATGGGAGTCTATGGAGCTAGGCGGCTAAAAATGATATCCTGAGAAAAGTGGATTTTGAGGGGTATAGCTCCATAGACCTCCATTCATTCTGCACTGGCCTGTGAGCGCCCCCTAGTGGAACCAGAGTGGAACTGCAACCAGGTCAGAAGATGGAACTAACGAGAGAGTAGAACTTCTCCCCTTATTAGACATTCTCTGCTAATTCACTTCATTTCCTGTCTCATCAGAAAAGAACCAAAGAAGAAGACGACGAAGAAGAGAAGATGAAGAACAAAGTCAGCAGTGCTCAAGGTAACACACAGGGGGCGGAGCTTGTTTCTCCAGGTAACACACAGGGGGCGGAGCTTGTTTCTCCAGGTAACACACAGGGGGCGGAGCTTGTTTCTCCAGGTAACACACAGGGGGCGGAACCCAACCAGTTATCAGACTTAAATATAACTAACTAAAGTCTGTGTGTGTGTGTGTGTGTGTGTGTGTGTGTGTGTGTGTGTGTGTGTGTGTGTGTGTGTGTGTGTGTGTGTGTGTGTGTGTGTGTGTGTGTGTGTGTGTGTGTGTGTGTGTGTCTCTATCTATCTGTGTGTGTGTGTGTGTGTGTGTGTGTCTCTATCTGTGTGTGTGTGTGTGTGTGTGTGTGTGTCTATCTATCTGTGTGTGTGTGTGTGTGTGTGTGTGTGTGTGTGTGTGTGTCTCTATCTATCTGTGTGTGTGTGTGTGTCTGTGTGTGTGTGTGTGTGTGTGTGTGTGTCTCTATCTATCTGTGTGTGTGTGTGTGTGTGTGTGTGTCTATCTATCTGTGTGTGTGTGTGTGTGTGTGTGTGTGTGTGTGTGTCTATCTATCTGTGTGTGTGTGTGTGTGTGTCTATCTATCTGTGTGTGTGTGTGTGTGTGTGTGTGTGTGTCTATCTATCTGTGTGTGTGTGTGTGTGTGTGTGTGTGTGTGTGTGTGTGTGTGTGTGTGTGTGTGTGTGTGTGTGTGTGTGTGTGTGTGTGTGTGTGTGTGTGTGTGTGTCTCTATCTATCTGTGTGTGTGTGTGTGTGTGTGTGTGTCTCTATCTGTGTGTGTGTGTGTGTGTGTGTGTCTATCTATCTGTGTGTGTGTGTGTGTGTGTGTCTCTATCTATCTGTGTGTGTGTGTGTGTGTCTGTGTGTGTGTGTGTGTGTGTGTGTGTGTCTCTATCTATCTGTGTGTGTGTGTGTGTGTGTGTGTCTATCTATCTGTGTGTGTGTGTGTGTGTGTGTGTGTGTGTGTGTCTATCTATCTGTGTGTGTGTGTGTGTGTGTGTGTCTATCTATCTGTGTGTGTGTGTGTGTGTGTGTGTGTCTATCTATCTGTGTGTGTGTGTGTGTGTGTGTAGTGAGTGTGAAGAGGCGATCCTGGTCCTGGCAGCAGTACCTGAACGAACAGAAAGCTGAAGCTGCACCTCTCTCGCTGTTTACACAGGTAACACACACACACACACACACACACACACACACACACACACACACACACACACACACACACACACACACACACATACAGAGACATACACGCCAGTGTTTCCTCTATGTTGATCGGCAAGTGGCGGTCCGCCACGGTATCAGAAATGTACAGAAAGCGTCTCTCAGCAGTGAGAGTGTTAGAGAGCACGTCGGAGAATAGCGCTTCACAGCGCGAGTGCACACGCTCCACTCGGAGAAACGGGAGAAAGAGGAAAGAGAGACAGGCTGTCGGAGGACCCGGTTGAGATGGCATGTGTGCATCCTGGAGAACTGTAAGTCGTATAACTTATGTTGTCAGTTCATTTAAGCCTGTATTATCGCACATTTTTAGTTTCACCTTCACCTGCGAGCTAAATTGCCCGTGGCTGTTGATTCAACGCCCTTGATATGATATCAGGGCATAGCGGGCTAAACCGTGATCACTTCATACATTCATGTCCCGAAACATATTGGGGGAAATTCATTCAACATAATTCACAGCCAAACAACAATTAAAAGTATGTTATTTGAGCATGTATAAGCTAACCTAACCTGGCACTGCCTCCGCTTTGGCGCCGCGGCCCTTTTTCCTCCATAACTCCGCTCTCAGCTCTCTGCCAGTTGCTGCATGAACTTCCTCCGGGACATTTTACAGCTGGTGCACTTCTTGGAGAGGATGTGTGCAATGGTTCCAGCCAGGTGTAGCATGTATAAAGTTATATGAACACGTAGACAGCCACCGGCCATCTACGTGTTCCGCGCCTTTCACAGAGCGAGCGCCCGGCGTTTGCCTTCTGATTCAGAACAGAGTCCATCCACGCCGTAGTAGCCCACGTTACCGACTCT
>JAKRKW010000090.1:62500-67500 GCA_023566125.1 Zingel zingel
TGTAGTTGGCTGAGGCCTCAGGATAGGTCAGATACAGGTCTGTAGTTGAGACATCAGGATAGGTCAGATACAGGTCTGTAGTTGGCTGGGACCTCAGGATAGGTCAGATACAGGTCTGTAGTTGAGACCTCAGGATAGGTCAGATACAGGTCTGTAGTTGGCTGAGACCTCAGGATAGGTCAGATACAGGTCTGTAGTTGAGACCTCAGGATAGGTCAGATACAGGTCTATAGTTGAGACATCAAGATAGGTCAGATACAGGTCTGTAGTTGGCTGGGACCTCAGGATAGGTCAGATACAGGTCTGTAGTTGGCTGGGACCTCAGGATAGGTCAGATACAGGTCTGTAGTTGGCTGGGACCTCAGGATAGGTCAGATACAGGTCTGTAGTTGAGGCCTCAGGATAGGTCAGATACAGGTCTGTAGTTGGCTGAGGCCTCAGGATCCAGGTGGGTTATTATCAGTGACTGCGGTACATAACCTGTTAATAAAGACATATTGATCATATCTAGTAATGAAGTGGTAACCATGGTAACGCTTCTTTAAGTAGCCTGGTTGGGATGGGGTCTAAGAGACAGGTAGATGGCTTAGTCCTGTCTCTCTCTCTAACTGTCTGTCTGCCTGTCTCTCTCTCTCTAACTGTCTGTCTGCTTGTCTCTCTCTCTCTAACTGTCTGTCTGCCTGTCTCTCTCTCTAACTGTCTGTCTGCCTGTCTCTCTCTCTCAGTCCCAGTCCTTTCCCGGCAGGAGAACTGGTTTTAAAGTTGGAATGAAGCTCGAGGGCGTTGACCCACTGCACCCCTCCCTCTTCTGTGTGCTGACGGTCGCCGAGGTAACACGCACGCACACACGCACACACACACACACACACGCACGCGCACACACACACACACACACGAACACACACACACACACACACACGAACACACACGCACGCACGCACGCACGCGCACACACACACGCACAGATATTCAGTGAAAACTGTCTCTCTCTCTCAGGTGATTGGCTGTCGGCTCCGTCTCCACATTGACGGCTACTCCGAGTGCTATGACTTCTGGGTAAACGCTGACTCAGCACACATCAGACCAACAGGCTGGTGCAAAGACACCAACCACAGGCTCCACCCACCCAAAGGTGAGCACAGCCATACCTCTACCAACTGTTCCCAAACATCTCTCCCAGAGACTCCTCTGTCCCAGTCTAATGTCCCAGACTAATCCATCCATCCATCTTCGTCCGCTTATCCGGTATCGGGTCGCGGGGGCAGCAGCTCCAGCAGGGGACCCCAAACTTCCCTTTCCCGAGCCACATTAACCAGCTCTGACTGGGGGATCCCGAGGCGTTCCCAGGCCAGGTTGGAAATGTAATCCCTCCACCTAGTCCTGGGTCTTCCCGAGACCTCCTCCTAGCTGGACGTCCCTCCATTTAGTCCTGGGTCTTCCCCGAGGCCTCCTCCCAGCTGGACGTGCCTCCACCTAGTCCTGGGTCTTCCCCGAGGCCTCCTCCTAGCTGGACGTCCCTCCACCTAGTCCTGGGTCTTCCCCGAGACCTCCTCCCAGCTGGACGTCCCTCCACCTAGTCCTGGGTCTTCCCCGAGGCCTCCTCCCAGCTGGACGTGCCTCCACCTAGTCCTGGGTCTTCCCCGAGGCCTCCTCCCAGCTGGACGTGCCCGAACCACCTCAACTGGCTCCTTTCGACGCGAAGGAGCAGCGGCTCTACTCCGAGCTCCTCACGGATGACTGAGCTTCTCACCCTATCTCTAAGGGAGACGCCAGCCCCCTGAGTTCCTGAGGAAACCCATTTCGGCCGCTTGAATCCTGTATCTTGTTCTTTCGGTCATGACCCAGCCTTTATGACCATAGGTCTATGACCCAGACTAATGTCCCAGACTAATGTCCCAGACTAATGTCCCAGACTAATGTCCCAGTCTAATGTCCCAGTCTAATGTCCCAGACTAATGTCCCAGACTAATGTCCCAGACTAATGTCCCAGTCTAATGTCCCAGTCTAATGTCCCAGTCTAATGTCCCAGACTAATATCCCATTATACCTGTCTGTCTCTCTCCTCAGGTCACAGTGAGACAGATTTTGACTGGCCGCTCTACCTTCAGTCCACAGGCTCTCATGCTGCTCCTCCGAACCTGTTCACCGATCGTACTGCAGTCAGTATTTCATCAGACATTACAATATAAACTATATATATACTCTATCTATATACTCTATATATATATACTATATATATATATATATATATATATATATATACTATATATATGTATATACTATATATATGTATATATATATATATATATATACTATATATATATATATGTATATATATATATATATACTATATATATATATATATATATATATATATACTATATATATATATACTATATATATATATATATATATATATATATATATATATATATATAGTATGTATATATATATATATACATATCTACTCAAATATTTACAATAAGGGTCTGCCTGCCTGCCTGTCTGTCTGTCTGTCTGCCTGTCTCTCTCTCTCTCTCTCTCTGCCTGTCTGTCTCTCAGAGCTGTGAGTTCAGCGTTGGGATGAAGTTGGAGGCTGTTGACAGGAAGAACCCCGGACTTGTCTGCGTCGCCTCCGTCGCTGATGTCATCGATGACCACTTCCTGGTTCACTTCGACAACTGGGACGACTCGTACGACTACTGGTGAGACAGACAGGAAGGCAGACAGACAGAGAGACAGACAAAGTGTGTGACAACATTATGGGATGGATCCCTACAGAGATAGACCTTTTAGTTAAAGAGGAAGATCCTTTTAGTTTAACATGAAACAGCCCCGAAATCCCCATCACCAAACTCCACCAGACTCCATGTAAATAATCAGTACTTTTAGCGTGTATAGAGCCAGCATATCTCCACCAGACTCCATGTAAATAATCAGTACTTTTAGCGTGTATAGAGCCAGCATATCTCCACCAGACTCCATGTAAATAATCAGGACTTTTAACGTGTATATTCTTGAATGAAGTGTGTTTTTTGATGTTAAACTAAAAGGATCTTACTCTTTAACTAAAAGGTATATCTCTGTAGGTATCCATCCCATAATGTTGTCAGACACTTACAATGTATTTGCAGTGAACATTGTAGTTTTGTAGTCGACCAGCTGGTGGCGCTGTGGCTGTTTATGTTAATATTGACAAATGATTTGTTCTTGTGTTGATGATCAGGTGTGACAGCAGCAGTCCGTACATCCATCCTGTGGGCTGGTGTGAACAGCAGGGACGCCCTCTCACCGCTCCACAGGGTACTTACACACTGAGTATTAATACTCTGAAGTAATCAGAGTACTTCATGTTACTGTAATAAGTACTTTTGTCCTGTTTCAGGTCACCCAAACCCAGAGAACTTCCTGTGGGAGGAATACCTGCAGGAAACGGGATCCATCGCCGCCCCCACCACAGCCTTCACACTGGTGAGGGGGAGGGGAGGGAGGGAGGGGGGTTGGGGGGGGCAGGTAGGGAGGGGGGGGAGGAACAGGGAGGGGGGAGTGGGGGAAGGTGTGTGTGATGATTAACAGGTGTCTTTTCATCCAATCAGAGAGCTCCCCACGGTTTCCAGGTCAACCAGAAACTGGAGGCGGTGGACCGGAGAAACCCGATGTTGATCCGCGTTGCCACGGTGACGGAGACAGAAGACTACAGGCTGAAGGTGTGAGGTCACGTTTAGGCACTTTCATTGACCAGTACCAGACCTTGGTATTATGGGATGTGATTTGTATTTGAAGTAAATAGTAGCTGTTTCTCAATGTCAAGGATCCTGACTTGGTAGGACGAGTCCGTCCAAGTCAGGATCCTCCAGAGGCTAGAATCCTCCTCAGCATCCAGAGGCTAGACTCCTCCTCAGCATCCAGAGGCTAGGCTCCTCCTCAGCATCCAGAGGCTAGACTCCTCCTCAGCATCCAGAGGCTAGGCTCCTCCTCAGCATCCACAGGCTAGACTCTTCCTCAGCATCCAGAGGCTAGACTCTTCCTCAGCATCCAGAGGCTAGACTCTTCCTCAGCATCCAGAGGCTAGGCTCCTCCTCAGCATCCACAGGCTAGACTCCTCCTTAGCATCCAGAGGCTAGGCTATACTCCTCCTCAGCATCCAGAGGCTAGACTCCTCCTCAGCATCCAGAGGCTAGGCTATACTCCTCCTTAGCATCCAGAGGCTAGGCTCCTCCTCAGCATCCAGAGGCTAGACTCCTCCTCAGCATCCAGAGGCTAGGCTCCTCCTCAGCATCCAGAGGCTATACTCCTCCTCAGCATCCAGAGGCTATACTCCTCCTCAGCATCCAGAGGCTAGGCTCCTCCTCAGCATCCAGAGGCTATACTCCTCCTCAGCATCCAGAGGCTATACTCCTCCTCAGCATCCAGAGGCTAGGCTCCTCCTCAGCATTCGGAGAACACGTACAATGGAACAAGCTAGCAAGTGCACGTCATTGCGTCATTACGTCATTGCGTCAGTGAAAAGGCCCGCCTTCGGCACTGCTGATTTTTCTGCTGAATTCAGAGATCCTCAACATTGGAACAGTCCTTCAACGGACGTCGATGACATAGTATCCTCGAAATTCTGGTTTCGAAGGATCCTTCCTTGACATTGAGAAACAGCTAGTGTTAAGACAACAGGGCCTGTCTAGAATTAACTCTATGTCAGCAGGTGTGATGATGTCAGCAGATGCGATGATGTCAGCAGGTGTGTCTCCCTGCAGGTGCACTATGACGGCTGGTCGCAGCAGTTTGACGTCTGGAGCGACAGCGACCTCTCCGACCTTCATCCAGTCGGCTGGAGTCAACGCACGGGACACCCCCTGGAGCCCCCGCCAGGTCAGGCAGACAGGCAGACAGACAGGCAGACAGGCAGACAGACACCCACTGGAGCCCCCGCCAGGTCAGACAGCCAGGCAGACAGACAGGCAGACACCCACTGGAGCCCCTGCCAGTTCAGACAGACAGGCAGACAC
>JAKRKW010000090.1:72500-80000 GCA_023566125.1 Zingel zingel
CTCCGTTCTGTGGGAGGGGCTTCATTTTCCATCCAATCATCAGTCAGATTTAAATTTCTGATCTTTGATCTCAGGAGTTCTTCCCATCAGTGTGAACGCTTTGCTCCAGTTTTCTCTCAGCGATTCGTCAAAACTTTATAAGCTGCCGACCCCAAAAACTGAGTTTTATGAAGACAAAAGTGGAAACAGACGAGAGGACTCAGCAGAGCGACACTAAGATAACGTTATGTCCAACGCTATGTTTGTTAGCTTAACTTACAGAAACATAGACTAAAACTAACATTTGGATGTTTGACTTGGTGACTAAATGCTGCAAACATACCGCTGGCCGTAACGTGGAGAGAATGAAACCTTGTGCTCTGTCTCTTTAAGAGGCCGTTGTCTGCGTAAACAACAGGTTTTTGAACGCATTTGAATAAATGTTTTTTGCTACGTTTTGTCAGGGCTGAACGTGCCCCAGATGTTCCTGTCAGCATGTATATGTGTCGTTCCTCCCAAATAAGAAACGGAGACAGAGAATTTGTTGGGTAGGATTGGGTACCGAATCCCAGTGTCCATATGGCCCTGGTTCCTAAAGGCCCGGTGTCTACCGGATGGAGAGACCAAAACGCCTGCGCTGCCAGAAAAGCTATCACATTACACCCAAATGATACCCAACCCTATTGTCTATGAAGAGAGCTACACCCCTCCCAAACGAGAGCTACACCCCTCCCAAATGAGATCTACACCCCTCCCAAATGAGATCTACTCCCTCCTAAATGAGATCTACTCCCTCCTAAATGAGATCTACTCCCTCCCAAACAACAGCTACACCCCTCCCAAATGAGAGCTACACCCCGCCCAAATGAGAGCTACACCCCGCCCAAATGAGAGCTACACCCCTCCCAAATGAGAGCTACACCTCTCCCCAGATGAGAGCTACACCTCTCCCCAGATGAGAGCTACCCCCTCCCAAATTAAGGCTACCCCCTCCCAATTGAGAGCTACACCCCTCCCAAATGAGAGGTACCCCGCTCCCAAACGAGAGCTACACCCCTCCCCAAACGAGAGCTACACCCCTCCCAAACGAGAGCTACCCCAAAGCTTGTTTCACAATTAGGGCGGGGTACTTATTTCTATTCTTTTTAAAAATAACACATCTTTATAAAATGATATAGTCTATTGTTCTCTTCGGCACTGACCGAATTACCTCTAAAGTATCAAGTGTCTAAAGATGCCTCGTCATTCAATCCCTGAGGAGTAAATCTCAGCGTCACTGAGCCAATCAGCAAGCAGCATGTTTCTACCAAGATGTAATAATGTCTATGTGTGTCTATTTGTGTGTGTGTGTGTGTGTGTGTGTGTGTGTGTGTGTGTGTGTGTGTGTGTGTGTGTGTGTGTGTGTGTGTGTGTGTGTGTGCCCCAGGTTTATAAATGGGAAACAGTCAATGACATCACACTTTGGCTCCGCCCCTCTATAAAAACTCTTTAAACACAGAAAATGTGATGTCATTTCCTCTCAGGATTTCCCTTCTCAGACTTTTGTTTTTTTGATGAAGGTTCGTAACTTCCTGTGACATCATCCGAACGTCCCGCCTCCTCCGCTGTGATTGGCCGGTCCCGTTCAGAGTTTATATTTATAGTTTTGTTCGTGTGAAGATTTTCTATTGTTGTATCTCTATAGATTTCTATTCTAAAGTTTATATAAATATTATATTTGTATTTCTGTGTTTCTGCCGGGACTCAAACCGACAACCTGTCAGGAAGTCTGTTATAAAGCTGCACATGCTCAGTTCGTACCTTCCCTCAGGGTCACATGTTTAATTTCTCTTCTCTTTCTGTCTGAGTCTGAAGAGACTAATAAAGTTTCTCTGAGTGCTGATCATTCATTGGTCCATTTATTTTGTGGCTTCTTATGATTTTTCTGAAGATTTTGACCTTTTTGTGTTTTGTAACTTTTTTGTCTCTTTTTCGGAACGTTTTCTGGATGTTTTTTGACGTTTTTGTGGCTGTTCGTAGTAAAGAATCGGAGGTCAGTAAAGGTGAGTCGATGTGTTAATGCCCTAAAACACCCCCTGCTTGATCGCCGATTTTAAAATCAACCAGACCATAATTCACTAAACGAACATCGTTCTCTGCTGCAGAAGACTTAAAACTAGCGACTGAGACCAGAAACTCCTCATGAAGATGTTTACTGAGGTGATAAATCAACAGAGAAATGGGTCACGTTCTCACAGACTTCTACAGAAACCAAACTCATTTTGCAGCCGCACGTGTCGCCCCCTGCAGGAAGTCAGAGAGAATGCAGCTTTAAGGAGTCGCCCCCTGCAGGAAGTCAGAGAGAATGCAGCTTTAAGGAGTCTCCCCCTGCAGGAAGTCAGAGAGAATGCAGGTTTAAGGATTCTCCCCCTGCAGGAAGTTAGACAGAATGCAGGTTTAAGGAGTCTCCCCCTGCAGGAAGTTAGACAGAATGCAGCTTTAAGGAGTCTCCCCCTGCAGGAAGTCAGAGAGAATGCAGCTTTAAGGAGTCTCCCCCTGCAGGAAGTCAGAGAGAATGCAGCTTTAAGGCACTTACGCATTTGCAGCACTTCCCCGAACCGGATGCTTTGTCCATTAATGTTGACAGTCTATGCCCCCCCCCCCCCCTCCAGCAGAGAGGAGGTGCCCCCTGCTGGACCAGAGACAGAATGCAGCTTTAACACATTCAGTCAGTTTACGCAGTTCTACTGTTAATGACACACAGGTAGGGAGAGACAGACAGACAGACAGACACATAGGTAGGGAGAGAGACAGACAGACAGACACACAGGTAGGGAGAGACAGATAGGGACAGACAGACAGGTAGGGAGACAGACAGACAGACAGAGAGTCATTGGAAGGAACCCGTCTCTTTATTGGCATGTAACAAAAACAGTCTCTGTGTGTGTGTGTGTGTGTGTCTGTGTGTGTGTGTGTGTGTGTGTGTGTGTGTGTGTGTGTGTGTGTGTGTGTGTGTGTGTGTGTGTGTGTGTGTGTGTGTGTCTGTGTGTGTGTGTGTGTGTGTCTGTCTCTGTGTGTCTGTGTGTGTGTGTGTGTCTGTGTGTGTGTGTGTGTGTCTGTCTCTGTGTGTCTGTGTGTGTGTGTGTGTGTCTGTGTGTGTGTGTGTGTGTGTGTGTGTGTCTGTGTGTGTGTGTGTGTGTGTGTCTGTGTGTCTGTGTGTGTGTGTGTGTGTGTGTGTGTGTGTCTGTGTCTGTGTCTGTGTGTGTGTGTGTGTGTCTGTTTAGGTGTGTGTGTGTGTGTGTGTGTGTGTGTCTGTGTGTGTGTCTGTGTCTGTTTCTGTGTGTGTGTGTGTGTGTGTGTGTGTCTGTTTCTGTGTGTGTGTGTGTGTGTGTGTGTGTGTGTGTGTGTGTCTGTGTGTGTGTGTCTGTTTCTGTGTGTGTGTGTGTGTGTGTGTGTGTGTGTGTGTGTGTGTGTGTGTGTCTGTTTCTGTGTGTGTGTGTGTGTGTGTGTGTGTGTGTGTGTGTGTGTGTGTGTGTGTCTGTTTCTGTGTGTGTGTGTGTGTGTGTGTGTGTGTGTGTGTGTGTGTGTAAGAGAACTGAATCTCCTCCTCCAAAGAGAGAGAGACACAGCGGAGAGGAAGAGAGGCTGCAGACTGAAAGAGGAGAAACAGCGAGCTGCAGCAGCCGGAGGAAGAGGAAGAGGAAGAGGAAGAGGAGGATGAAGATGAAGAGGGAAGAGGAGAAACGTGACGTGACCGTCTCCAACAGTGAGACATTTTATTCTGTTTTCTATCGGCTGCAGATTTTAAACCAACAGCTCCTCCAGGCAGCGCATGTTAATAATCCGTTATGTTAATAATCAATAATACCGTTAATGCAGGTTAATACCAGCCATCTGCTCTGTTTCCTCTGTCAGAGTGTTCCTATTGATCCAGTATCTGATCAGTCTGTGTCAGGGTTGTAGACTCAGTGAAGGAGGTGCATGCTGGGAGATGTAGTCAGCATATGAAAAAGATAAGATACGTACAGTAAGCTAATCCATAGACAGTATATAAGCTGGACCAGCAGGTCCCGTGTCTGCTTCTGCGTGTGACTTCACTGTCAGACCAGTGAAGTCTCTTTTCCGGTGATGGCTGAGCGTTACTGAGCAGCCTCCAACTGAGCTTTAAGACGTAGATGTGACGTGAGCAACCTGTCTGAAAGTTGGAAGTCTTCTGGTAGCTGTGCCAAGAGAAATCTCAATCATTCCCAATCTAGCAGAGACGGAGAGCGTAGGTATATGTAAGGAGATAACATAGGCACAGGCTAATTACTGATCACTAACATGATAGTTAACATTAGGAATTACACTTAAACAGCTAATGGAAGTCCAAACTGCCTGAGAGCTTCTCCTGGACTATACGGTAATTCCTCTACTATGAGACAGTAAGTCTCGTGGTTATGACCCAATCGTTAGCCTATTGTTATAACAACGTCTGCTACGGAGCCATAACGTGAGCTACAAGGTAATGGAGCCTTTTATACATTGTCGTGTTTCTTTAGAAATAAACAACGGACAAATAGAGTCTTTAAACGCTTCAGATGTAAAGTTATTCTCTGTCAAAGTGACGTCAGAATGAATGGCAGTCAATGGGATGCTAACGGGAGCTGATGGCTTGGTAGCATCAGAATGAATGGCAGTCAATGGGATGCTAACGGGAGCTGATGGCTTGGTAGCATCAGAATGAATGGCAGTCAATGGGATGCTAACGGGAGCTGATGGCTTGGTAGCATCAGAATGAATGGCAGTCAATGGGATGCTAACGGGAGCTGATGGCTTGGTAGCATCAGAATGAATGGCAGTCAATGGGATGCTAACGGGAGGTGATGGCTTGGTAGCATCAGAATGAATGGCAGTCAATGGGATGCTAACGGGAGCTGATGGCTTGGTAGCATCAGAATGAATGGCAGTCAATGGGATGCTAACGGGAGCTGATGGCTTGGTAGCATCAGAATGAATGGCAGCCATAACGTGAGGTACGAGGATTGGCCAGCCCAGTCACCAGACATGAGCATTATTGAGCATGTCTGGGGTAAGATGAAGGAGGAGGCTTCTGCTTTCTGTGCTACTCCAGATGACTTCATCAATAAGTTATTTGAGTCATTGCCGAGACGTATGGATGTGGTCCTCCAAGCTCAAGGGAGTCATACACGGTATTAATGGCACCATGACTTCATGCTCTTGGACTTTTGTCCAAGCCAAATCTGACCTTTCTGTCCTAATGCAATGATAAAACTCAATGAATGACTGATGTATGGCGTCGTGGGGGTGAGACACACGGTACGGAGCTCCCAGTTAACTTGTGAAATGATACTGTTTTAACATTGCCCTGGGCTTCAATTTGTGATGTTGTGGAATCATACGTTTGCGAGATAACGTTTACTACACTTTGTGTTACTGCTGGAATGAGTGGCAAACCGAAATCCTCACAGCAAACACTGTCGACACGGCAGGCTCGTCTTGCTAGCAAACTTTCAGCTATGGCGGAGGACAGGGCTGGTGGCAAGATGGAAGATGTTGTATCCATGCCTCACCTTGTGACTGAACTAGCTAAGATATCTCCACGTTGATTCAAGGGTCGTTAAAACCGCTCCAGACGGCTGCGGATGCTATACGAGACACCGTCAACTCGTTCCAAACCAGACTAGCATCAACGGCGGCTAAAGCTGGTGAGAACTTTGAGCGCTTGAATACTGCTGAAGCAACGTTGAAAGTAGTAGTAAGTAGTAAATCAGGAATTGTTAGACCGGGTGGATGATCTCGAGGACAGATCAGCGCGTTGGGCGAGGAGCCATGAGGTTAAGTTCCAGGATGCCGGACCAATCAGGTCGCCTTCTAAAGGTCTTATACTCACCAGCGTCCAGTGCGGGGGCTGAAGTGGTCATTCCTCTGGCGCTGAAAAAGCGTTTGGTAGGGTAGAGTGGAGTCTTTTGTTTGAGTAGATTTGGTTTTTGCCCTAATTTTAGATCTTGGATTGAGCTTTTATACTTCAGTCCAAAGGCATCAGTAGTCACCAATGGGTATCATCCCAAATTCTTTTCCCTGACAATCTGGCTACAGAGCTGTTCTTTAATCGTGATATGACCGGGATTACATCTGCTGTTTACTAGAACGGCAAGCCCCCCGCCTTTCCGCTTACCGCTCGCGGTGCAATCCCGGTCCGCCCGGACAGTGTGGACGCCATCCATGGAGGCGTTCAGGTCCGTCATGTCCCTGTGCAGCCATGTCTCCGTGAAACACACCAGACTGCACTCACGGTACTCCGGGTGGCTCCGCGTTAGCGCCGTTAGCTCGTCCATTTTGTTGCTAAGGGACCGTACATTTCCCATAACAACAAAGGGGCGACGGGGCTTAATCTTCTCCTCTCCATACGCCCGTCCCGTCTCGACCCTCCTCTATTCCCCCCAACATTGCTTCCCTCCTCTGGATCCCCGGTTTGTTTTTCTCAATATTTTGGAGCATGCGGGCAACCCGATGCAGCCTTCTAGGACTGGAACAGCAAGGCCTTGTCAGATTTAAAGACTTTTATAAGGATGGTGTATTTGCAAGTCTCTCCTGCTCAAATCATTTTAGATATCTTCAGATTCGCCACTTTATTCGTAGTAATGCGACGGATTTTCCAAATGTACCAGAGCCTTCCGGTTGGGAGGATATCTTGGAAGTGTCTTCTAAATTAAAGGGACTTACTTCCAGAATGTATAACATCATCACTTCCCATAGCGACAATGCTCTGGATCAGATCAGAGCAAAGGGGGATGATGAACTAGAGACGATACCAGAGTAGCTGGGAGGAAGCTGTGCGTAGGGTCAACGGGACGACATCCTGTGCTCGTCTAAGATTAATCCAGTTTAAAGCTAAACTGGCAAACATATTTTTAGGCACGGATGAAAATCGTAGCAGGTGTAATAGCGCTCCAGAAACCGTGACCCACGGTATAATAAGCATAATCCAGAAGCCTTTTATATTAGCCATTTCTGATTCCAATTGATCAACGACAGAGAGTTGTCAGAGAGTCTTTAAACGCTTCAGATGTAAAGTTATTCGCTGTCAAAGTGACGTCGAAATGAATGGCAGTCAATGGGATGCTAACGGGATGCTAACGGGATGCTAACGGGATGCTAACGGGATGCTAACGGGAGGTGATGGCTTGGTAGCATCAATATGGCGCCGTAGGAGCTACGCGTTGTGGGGGCTGGCTGACCCCCCTGGAGATAATCAGCCTGTCTGTCTGTTCTCTGACAGGAAGTTGGTGACTGAGTCCTGGTTGTGACAGTGGGCGGGGCTTAGCCTGCTGCCGTCTGATTGGTGCGTGAGGATGATTGCCACCGGCGGCCTCCTGCGCATCAACAGGAGACAAGACTCACTGAGAGGAAAAACACCCAAAACGCACACACACAAGAGGAACAGGAAGAAGAGGTAACACACACACACACACACACACACACACACACACACACACACACAAGAGGAACAGGAAGAAGAGGTAACACACACACACACAC
>JAKRKW010000090.1:90000-91536 GCA_023566125.1 Zingel zingel
TGCTGTTACCCCCCCCCCTCCTCCTGCTGTTACCCCCCCCTCCTGCTGTTACCCCCCCCCCTCCTCCTGCCCCCTCCTCCTGCTGTTACCCCCCCCCCCCGACCCCCACTCCTGCTGTTACCCCCCCCCCCTCCTCCTGCCCCCCCCTCCTGCTGTTACCACCCCCCCCTCCTCCTGACCCCCCCTCCTGCTGTTACCCCCCCCCCCTCCTCCTGCTGTTACCCCCCCCCCTCCTGCCCCCCCCCTCCTCCTGCCCCCCCCTCCTGCTGTTACCCCCCCCTCCTGCTGTTACCCCCCCCCTCCTCCTGACCCCCCCTCCTGCTGTTACCCCCCCCCCTCCTCCTGCTGTTACCCCCCCCCCTCCTCCTGCCCCCCCCCCTTCTCCTGCCCCCCCCCTCCTCCTGCTGTTACCCCCCCCCCCCTCCTCCTGCCCCCCCCCCTCCTCCTGCCCCCCCCTCCTGCTGTTACCCCCCCCCCTCCTGCTGTTACCCCCCCCCCCCCTCCTGCTGTTACCCCCCCTCCTCCTGCCCCCCCCCTCCTCCTGCCCCCCCCCCTCCTCCTGCCCCCCCTCCTCCTGCTGTTACCCCCCCCCTCCTCCTGCCCCCCCCTCCTCCTGCTGTTACCCCCCCCCCCTCCTCCTGCCCCCCCCCCTCCTCCTGCCCCCCCCCCCCACCTCCTGCCCCCCCCCTCCTCCTGCCCCCCCCCCCCCCCTCCTGCCCCCCCCCCTCCTCCTGCTGTTACCCCCCCCCCCCCCTCCTCCTGCTGGTACCCCCCCCCCCTCCTCCTGCTGGTACCCCCCCCCCCCTCCTCCTGCCCCCCCCCCCTCCTCCTGCTGTTACCCCCCCCTGACCCCCCCCTCCTGCTGTTACCACGCCCCTCCTCCTGCTGTTACCCCCCCCCCCCCCTCCTCCTGCTGTTACCCCCCCTCCTGCCCCCCCCCTCCTCCTGTTACCCCCCCCCAGGCGTAGCGAGGTGGTGGTGGTGAAGGCGAGGCTCCAGCTGTGTTCGGTGTCCGGTCTGGTCGCGGTGCTCGGCGTGCTGGTCCTGCTGCTCGGCGTGCTGATGGCGGCGCTGGGCTACTGGCCGCGGGGACGGCTGCTGCTCGGCGCCCGGCCGCAGGACGGAGCCAAGATGGCTGCCAGCAGCGCCACAGCTGCTCCTGCTGACGCTCAGGTGAGACCACACGGACACAGATGCATTCTGGGACAGGAGTTAAACACTCTCTGGGTTGGGGAAATAGCCAAAAATAAAGGCCAAAAATGCCCAAAAAATGATCTTTGTTTGCTTTTGTTTTCGCCCTACAGGTTGTCTGATGGAACTACAACTCTTAGCGCGAGCTGTAGTTCCATCAGACAACCTGCAGGGGGACCCAACGACCAATAGAGCTCAATGGTCCCGCCCACAGCGCGTTCCGGAAGTAAAAATACGCAATTTCTCCATTAACATTTGCAGTATACGCCATAAAATGGTAACCGTCGACGATAGACTTAAAACCAGCTACGACACGACTCAGCGATTGTATACGCTCATATAGAC
>JAKRKW010000091.1:20000-55000 GCA_023566125.1 Zingel zingel
TGACAACACTAGAGTTAACAGAATGAGCTGCAGACAAATTATTCATTTTTTATCCCAACCGTTTGTAATCGTTGCACATTTATATCCATTTTTAACAGATTCACAATGGACCGTTACATCCCTAATGTAAAGATTTTGGAGATGCAGTTTCTCTGTGCTTCCCGTCTTTGTGCTAAGCTAGGCTTAACATGCACAGACATGATATCCATCTGCTCATCTGATAAGATAAAGTATATCTTATCGTCCCCGAAGGGAAATTTGTTTTGAACTTTGTCCGTTCCGCAGCTTTCCAAAGACAACATAAAATACAGAGAATAAGCATCTCTCAACACACACTCTCATACAACACCAAGCATGCTCTCATATACATTAGACAGGTACCTATATAGTAATGCTCTCATATACATTAGACAGGTCCCTATATAGTAATGCTCTCATATACATTAGACAGGTACCTATATAGTAATGCTCTCATATACATTAGACAGGTCCCTATATAGTAATGCTCTCATATACATTAGACAGGTACCTATATAGTAATGCTCTCATATACATTAGACAGGTACCTATATAGTAATACTCTCATATACATTAGACAGGTACCTATATAGTAATACTCTCATTAGACAGGTACCTATATAGTAATACTCATATACATTAGACAGGTACCTATATAGTGTATAAGCACATTAACTCCTTCTTTCAGTGGCAATTTTTAATTGAACAACCCTGTACATATTGCACAAAATGACACAATGCACAACCCAAATAGCCTACGTATTGCACAAATGACACATTTCCATATAACCTATGCAGTACACAATGACGTAACAATCCAACAGCCCATGTATTGCACCACTAACATATTGCATAACCCCAATAATCTACTTATTGCACGATGACATAGTGCACCACCCAGCCAGCCTATAGTCAGTGTTGATAAGCTTAATGGACATTAATGACACTCTTTGATTCCCTAAAATGCTCAGAAGCTTCTCCTAATCTATGTATCGGTTTTAAAATATAAACAGCCTACTTACTGTTGTCCCCCCGGGTCAAAAAGATTTTTGAAAACACTTTTTTTAACCCTTTTTTTGACATTTGACATTTTGTTTGTACCAACACCAACTTACTACCACTCTTTGTACACTACTTTTTTGGAATTCATGGTCAATAAACCTCATTTATGTAGAATTATACCCAATATTTGAGTTAAAAAAGCAGAAATTATGAATTATTTTGACTAATAGTTAAGATTAGAGGAACGTATGTTGAGTGGAGACTGATTTGAAACATTTCAATTTTCACCCGAATTTCAATGAAAGTGATCAATTGTATTTGCAAAGAGCGTTGTATGGAATCCATCCTTTTTTGTGGTAATTTGGTTAAAAAGAAACCCATATTTCTGATGTAGACATTTTTAAAAGGGGTCAAATTTGTCCCAAGGGCAACGTTACATCATGACTTGGCGTAAACATACACGCCCACTTTCTTTCATGAGGTCAGTCTGACGGGAGGTCCCGCTCTGCTCTCTGCAGGTACCCATTAAGTGGATGGCGTTGGAGTCGATCCTCCAGTGGACCTACACACATCAGAGTGATGTCTGGAGCTACGGTGAGTCAACCTCTGGCTCTCCAGCCTGCACAGGGCCCCCCGGCGTCACGTTAGATTTAGGAAACCTGTAGAAAGACTACAACCTGCTCGGACTGTTTCCACTGAAGCTGGAAATATTTTAATGTATTCCTGGTCACAAATCAAAAAGCCCCAGATGCTGCGGTAGCTGTCTGTTTCATTTTCCTCAAACTCCTCATTTCCCCTGGCCGCGGGACGGCTGCGTGCTCCGCCGTCCGTCCATACCCACCAGGTCCGGATTTGCGGCCGTGACTGACAGCTGAAGTCACGAGGACCCACGAGATCTCACGAATCCACGTAGAACAGAACCACAACACCAGCACCAGTTAGTTTCCATCCAGAGGAGCAGAGGGGGAACAGCTCTGAGCTGTGTTCAAGGTGTAGTGCAGGAGATATGATCCGCCGTGAGCACGCTGGATTATATTTTGAAAATTAACCGGATGTTTTATTTTGCTTCTGTGCTCGACTTCCTGTCCCGCACTATCTGCCGTGTGCTGAATTGCAGCGTCCGGCAAAAATAGAAGCTCTGCGTATCTGCTCCGGCAGTCTGCAGTCAGTGACCTGTAAGTAACCTGGGACCCTCGCTGTCATCAGGTCAGCTGTTAGCTGCTAGCTGTTAGCTGCTAGCTGCTAGCTGCTAGCATCCTCGTCTCTTTCCTGCCGCCACGGCATCACTATTTTATGAATGAAACATGGCGGAGAAACGTAAAAGTGCTGATGACTCCTCTGTATCAAAAAAGAAAGTAAGGCTCTATCTCGAGAGTTACCTCCACTTCGGTTCCGGATGGGGGGGGGGGGGGGGGGGGCTCAGCCTTTCTTAGACATAAGTAGGAGGGGAACCACTGCTCTAGGCTACGGCCCAAATGTTGGAGGCAGTCATGCAACAAGTTGTTATGCCAAACATAGAAGAAGAAGAACACACATCCTAACCATGGGAACTCCGGTAGTCGGAAATACAACGTAATCACGGGGGCGGTCCCTGTCATTCCGAAGTGGCGTGAACGCGCCATACGTAAGGTCGACATTCCACGTAAAGAGGTTGGTTGGGGGGGGAGGATGGGTCAAACACAGGACTTTCACCCAGGAGACCGGGGATCGTGTCCCGCATGTATATTTGAAGTTGAGGAGCTATTTGTTCTTATATCAGACTTTTTATATTTCCTGTTGCTCTAACGTCCAACAGTGAAGAATGTCTGTTAAGACTTGATTGTTGGAGCTGCCTCCCAGAAGAGGAAGAGCTCTGCTTGGTAACAGAGTTGTTGAATGTTAAAATAAGGTGAATTAAATAAGAAATAAAGAACATCCTGGATCTGTTTTTTCGCTCTTCTTTATTCTTTTTTTATATATTATAGAAGTATCGGATCGGGACTCGGTATCGGTAGATACTCACAATCTAATGACTCGGACTCCAGGGCAAACATACCTGATCGGGACGTCCCTAGTTAAATACCGTTTCCCCAGAACATTTGAACACCTTTACATGCAGTCTGGTGTGTGTCCTGCAGGTGTGACGGTGTGGGAGCTGATGACGTTCGGCTCCAAGCCGTATGACGGCATCCCGGCCAGCGACATTGCCGCCGTGCTGGAGCGAGGAGACCGGCTGCCGCAGCCGCCCGTCTGCACCATCGACGTCTACATGATCATGGTGAAATGTAAGAGCCGGGGACGCACACAGCGGGGACGGAAGAATGGTATCGGAACATCGCTACCTGAGAGTCCAGTGGAGGAAATCAATCTCTCTCTCTCTCTCTCTGTCTCTCTGTCTCTCTCTCTGTCTGTCTCTCGCTCTCTCTCTCTCTCTCTCTCTGTCTGTCTCTCGCTCTCTCTCTCTCTCTCTCTCTGTCTGTCTCTCTCTCTCTCTCTCTATGTCTGTCTCTCTGTCTCTCTGTCTCTCTCTCTCTCTCTCTCTCTCTGTCTGTCTCTCGCTCTCTCTCTCTCTCTCTCTCTGTCTGTCTCTCGCTCTCTCTGTCTCTCTGTCTGTCTCTCTCTGTCTCTCTCTCTGTCTCTCTCTCTCTCTCTCTCTCTCTCTCTCTCTCTCTGTCTCTCTCTCTCTCTCTGTCTGTCTCTCTCTGTCTCTCTGTCTGTCTCTCTCTCTCTCTCTCTCTCTCTCTCTCTCTCTGTGTCTCTCTCTCTCTCTCTCTCTGTCTCTCTCTGTCTCTCTGTCTGTCTCTCTCTGTCTCTCTGTCTGTCTCTCTCTCCCTCTCTCTCTCTCTGTGTCTCTCTCTCTCTCTCTCTCTCTGTCTCTCTCTCTCTCTCTCTCTCTCTCTCTCTCTCTCTCTCTCTCTCTCTCTCAGGTTGGATGATTGACCCGTCCAGTCGTCCCAGGTTCAGAGAGCTGATAGTGGAGTTCTCTAAAATGGCCAGAGATCCATCCAGATACCTGGTTGTTCAGGTACACCAAGAGAGAGAGAGAGAGAGTGCATGTGTGTCACCAAATCCTCCAATCCATACAACGATATCGGTAGTTCATCGCTCTATTCAGCCCTTGGTCTACAGACTCCACACACACACAAAGAGTCTCTTTAAAGCACAGGTGTCAAACTCACGGCCTGCGGGCCAAACCCGGCCCCTCGCAGGTTTTAATCTGGCCCAGATATCAGTTTAGGATCACAAAGTCCCTAGTTGTCCCTAGTTGTCCCTAGTTGTCCCTAGTTGTCCCTAGTTGTCCGTAGTTGTCCCTAGTTGTCCCTAGTTGTGCACCAAACCAAAAAGACGAAAAAGTGTTTTTCAAACTGTAATTGCTTAATTGGCTAATCTCTGATGGCTAAGGAACTTTTTAGCTGACTTTTGTAGGAATTTAGGTCGACAAAAAGTGTCAAAAAAGCGACAAAAGTGTCTGAGAAAGCCCCAAAAATTAAGAAAAATGTGACATGCTGCAATATTGGGCAATATTCAAATAATATGCAATAACCCACGATGCATATCACACTGTATATAAAACCATACTTATTTTTTCAGATGTGTATATAGTGTCTCAACTGTGCACCTTGCACTACTTATTTTATATTTTTTACGTATATATGTTGACACTGGGAAAGGAGTTGCTTTTAATATCATTGAACATGTGTGTAGTGACAATAAAAGGCATTATATTCTATTGGTTTTTACAGAAATGGTGGTAGGTAATACATCCGATTTCATATACTGCTTTAGTAAGAAAGAATATGACCTGGCTGACGATGGGAGCAGCAGGACGCCAAAAACGAAGGTTACCGTTGCACTAGTCTGGACATCTTGCCGTGCCAACGTTGTAATAAAGATTTCCTAAATGCCATGTATATACATGTGATGTCAGCTTACTAAGTGATTGCTGGTTTTGTGTAGATTTTGTGTTAATTCCACTTTGTTTAAACGGAAGAAGCCTATTTCCTATGCTTATTGTCTTTCCATAACAATGTTAGTGAGTTAATCTACTGAAATGGCCCCCCCACCATAACAATGTTAGTGAGTTAATCTACTGAAATGGCCCCCCCACACCATAACAATGTTAGTGAGTTAATCTACTGAAATGGCCCCACACCATAACAGAGGAGGGGGATGTTAAGATGAGAATGGAGAGGTTAACTCCTGTACGTCATGGCTGTAAAATAACAATGGGAATCTGTATGTCTTTGCCGAGCGCAGACCAGTACAGAAGGTATCGATAACCTGCTGGGGGGAGGGGGGGGTCATGCCTTTTTTGGCTAAAGCTCCCAAAACTCCTCCGGTGGCCCCTTAAATAAATAAATAACGAACAGTCCCTTACAATAAGCTGGGACTTTCCATCAGTTGAAATAACGTCTTTTAAAGTGACGGACATCATATGTGTAATCCATGGCTCAATTCAATTGGGATACAAAAATAATTTGCCTCTCCCCGTTCACTCCCGTTCATATTTCTTTCCGAATTAAGGTCCCATGGACTGGAAGTAGAAGGGCGTGACTTCGGCTGTCTATACTGAGCGGCTACAGTAGCTGTCAATGACGTAACATTTTGGAGTATTGTGTCGGAGCTGCAGAATAATGTGTCAACGAATGAAGAAGAATGAATGTGAGCTGGCTGTGTTTCAGGGCGACCTCCCCAGTCCGACAGACAGCAGGTTTTACTCTCGCCTGCTGAGCTCAGACGACATGGAGGACGTGGTGGATGCTGAGGAATACCTGCTACCTTACAAAGGACTGGGTAACCAGGACAACCATCCCTGCAGCGCCACGGTAACAACAACTTTGCTCTGTGTGAGCTGAGGTCTTTAAAGTTGTAGTAACTTCACTTTATTTGAATTTGGACACTATTTTTCATCTGGGGACGGGAGGGAAGGGGATGGAGAGGAGAGGGAGAAAGAGAGAGGGAGAGGAAGAGGAAGAGGAGAGGGAGAAATGTAAAGGAGAGGGAGAGGAGAGAGGAAGAGGAGAGGGAGAAAGAGAGAGGGAGAGGAAGAGGAAGAGGAGAGGGAGAAATGTAAAGGAGAGGGAGAGGAGAGAGGAAGAGGAGAGGGAGAGAAAGAGGGGAGGGGAGGGAGGAAGGGAGAGGAGAAGGAGAGAGGAGAGAGGAAGAGGAGAGGGAGAGGGGGAGGGGAGGGAGGAAGGGAGAGGAGAAGGAGAGAGGAGAGGGGAGGGAGGAAGGGAGAGGAGAAGAGGAAGAGGAAGAAGAGAGGGAGAGGAGAGGAGAGAGGAAGAGGAGAGAGGGAGAGGAAGAGGAGAGAGGGAGAGGGAGAGGGGAGGGTAGGGAGGAAGGGAGAGGAGAAGGACAGAGAAGAGGGGAGGGTAGGGAAAAAGAGGAGAGGATAGAGGGAGAGGAGAAAGGAGGGGAGGGAGGAAGGGAAAGGAGCGACGAGAAGGAGAGAGGAAGAGGGAGAGGTGAAGGGAGGGGAGGGAAAAAGAGGAGATGATAGAGGGAGAGGAGAGAGGAGGGGAGGAAAGAGGAGAAGAGGAAGAGGAAGAAGAGAGGGAGAGGATAGGAGCGAGGAGAGGTAGAGGAGAGAGAGGGGAGGGAGGAAGGGAGAGGAGAGAGGAGAAGGAGAGAGGGAGAGGGAGAGGAGAGGGTAGGGAGGAAGGGAGAGGAAGAGGAAGAAGAGAGAGAGGAGAGGGAGGGGAGAGGTAGAGGAGAGGATAGAGGGAGAGAGAGAAAGAGAGAGAGAAAGGGTGAGTAGAGGGAGAGGCATCATCACAAATGCATGAGGAAAATAGGTTAAAAAATACTGAAACTACCCTTTTAAAGCTGCAGTAACGGGTGAATTTGGCCATTTGTTGTCTTCAGTGTTCAGTGTTCAGAATAAAGAGATGAAAGTGTTACGTTAACGACGTGTTACGTCTCTTCTTCCTGTCAGAGCTGTTATCCAGTCAGAGAGAACAGCATCGCCCTGCGTTACATCACCGACCCGACGCACAACGCGCTGGAGAGAGAAGACTTCCCCGGCCACGGTACAGCCGGGCTAATGCAGCTTCTTCTTTCTGCAGCTTCGTTTGTCCATCAGTGAAGTTCTGCTTCCATCTAGTGGCTGAAACTAAGAACACACACACACACACACACACACACACACAGAGACACGCACACGCACACACACACACACACACACACACACACACACACAGAGACACGCACACAGAGACACGCACACGGAGACACGCACACGCACACACACACACAGAGACACGCACACGCACACACACACACACACACACACACACACACACAGAGACACGCACACAGAGACACGCACACGCACACACACACACACACACACACACACACACACAGACACACGGAAACACACACAGACACACACACACACACACACACAGAGACACGCACACACACACAGAGAGACACGCACACACACACAGAGACACGCACACACACAGAGACACGCACGCACACACACACACACACACGGAAACACACACACACACACACAGACACACACAGAGACACACACACACACACACACAGAGACACACACACACACACAGACACACACACACACACACACACACACACACACACACACAGAGAGACACACACACACACAAACACACACATACGGAAACACACACACACACGGAAACACACACACACACAGAGACACACACACACACAGAGACACACACACACACACAGAGACACAATAACTAAGAAACTACCAAATAATAAATAAGACTGCCTTGTTATAATAATGAATGTATAAGCCAGTAAAGAATTAACCCGTGGCCACTCACCCCCTCCTCTACACATCACATACGTATCATTCCAACAGGCATCTTGCACTCTACTTTGCTCTATTACTTTTTGCACTTTACATCCCACTCCATGTGTACTTGTCTTGATATTATGTCTTATTTGTATATTTGTATTTTTGTATACCATGTTGATATGTGCCTATATGTATATTGTTGTCTCTACTCTACAGTATGTGTCTATATTACTATTTGTCTACTGAATGTATACTTCTACATGTCTATTTGTTGAATGTATAGAGAGTTAACCCCTACCTTGTATATTCATATCAGCGGGCCGCTAACGTTAGACCCAGCAGCAGTGGGTCAGCGGGCCGCTAACGTTAGACCCAGCGGCAGTGGGTCAGCGGACCGCTAACGTTAGACCCAGCGTTAGTGGGTCAGCGGACCGCTAACGTTAGACCCAGCAGCAGTGGGTCAGGGCTCCACTAACGTTAGACCCAGCGGCAGTGGGTCAGCGGACCGCTAACGTTGTACCCAGCGGCAGTGGGTCAGCGGGCCGCTAACGTTAGACCCAGCGGCAGTGGGTCAGCGGGCCGCTAACGTTAGACCCAGTGGCAGTGGGTCAGCGGGCCGCTAACGTTAGACCCAGCGGCAGTGGGTCAGCGGGCCGCTAACGTTAGACCCAGCGGCAGTGGGTCAGCGGACCGCTAACGTTAGACCCAGCGGCAGTGGGTCAAGGGGCCGCTAACGTTAGACCCAGCGGCAGTGGGTCAAGGGGCCGCTAACGTTAGACCCAGCGGCAGTGGGTCAGCGGACCGCTAACGTTAGACCCAGCGGCAGTGGGTCAGCGGACCACTAACGTCGGACGGACTGCTAGCTGTTCAGCTCATTCTCTGTAAGCGATAGCTAACATTAGCTTGCTAACTCCGCCTTAACGTTACCCCGTCGCCACATCGTTCACAGAAAACGAGCCGAATACAGATGTCACTCGTGGCGATAGCAGCGTGCTTTGTGTGGATGAAGCATGACCGGCCGGCTCTCTGCCTCGTAACGTTACTACTCCGCGGCTCGTTGTTCAGTCAGTTATTGTAAAACCGCAGCTCCGCTACTCGCCGGATTAAATATCAGGTAATAATCAACTGTGAAGTAGCTACGCCTTTTAAAGGATCCCTCGGTAATCAGCCTCTGTCGGGTAGAAAGTGAAATTGTAGAAAGACAATGTCTACAAAATTATTTTAGATATAATATAAGTTCAAGTCAGCACTTGCACCTTATGAGTCTGGAGATCCTCTTTCTTGTTGAAGGGGAAATCTTTTGTTGGGACACGTTTGTTTCTACTGAATGTTATGAATGTTAATAGTGTTTGGATGCTTTCAACGGTTTGTTCGAATTGTGCGTTAGCAAAACACACAAAAATTATAAAATGATAAATCTTTATCCGGACAAGTGACTTTTGTGCATGGACAAGTGAAACGTAAATGTACTTGTCCAAAGGACAAGTGCCTCAAAAAGTTAATGTCGAGCCCTGGTCTGTGTATGTAAGTATACGGGGCCAATAAAACTGAAACCTGTTCCTCTCTCTCAGAGTACATGAACCAGAGTATGAGTGACACCAGCCGGAGCAGCAGGCTGTCGGATGTGTTGAATCCCAACTACGAGGACCTGAGCCTGGGTTGGGGCACGGCCTCGCTCCCCTTCCCGCTGGAGGATCTGAAGCCTTTCCCCCGAGTTCCCGAGGTCCCCGAGGTCCCCGAGTACCTGAACACCGCCAAGAGCTCGCTCCCCCTGGCCGCCAGCGACAGCCTCGACAACCCGGACTACCAGGCGGACTTCCTGCCCTCCGCCACGAACAGCGTTCCTTTAACGGGGAACGGTCTGTTCCTCCCGGCCGCGGAGAACCTGGAGTACCTGGGTCTGGGTGCTGCGCTGCACGCCCATGTCCGCTAGGGGGCGACGGGCAGCGGCCTTCAGATACTTAAAGGACAAATCCGGCGCAAATGAACCTAGGGGTTAATAACACGTGTACCGAGTTTGACCGTTCTCTGGGATATGTTTACATGCTAATCGAATGTGACCAGTTTTAGCACAAACCGTTAAGTAGAATAGAAATTTTTTCTTTTCTCCCGCGTGTCACAGAACCGTACGCCCACCCACGACCTTTCCATAACATAACCGTGTCAAAAGGGACGGCGATAGTCCCGACCAAGCGTGTTTACTTATAGCGCTAAAGGGACGGCAATAGTCCCGACCAAGCGCGTTTACTTATAGCGCTAAAGGGACGGCGATAGTCCCGACCAAGCGCGTTTACTTATAGCGCTAAAGGGACGGCGATAGTCCCGACCAAGCGCGTTCACTTATAGCGCTAAAGGGACGCAATAGTCCCGACCAAGCGCGATTACTTATAGCGCTAAAGGGACGGCGATAGTCCCGACCAAGCGCGATTACTTATAGCGCTAAAGAGACGGCAATAGTCCTGACCAAGCGCGTTCACTTATAGCGCTAAAGGGACGGCGATAGTCCCGACCAAGCGCGTTTCCTTATAGCGCTAAAGGGACGGCGATAGTCCCGACCAAGCGCGTTTACTTATAGCGCTAAAGGAGACCTTTAGCGTCAATAAGAACGACAAAGGCACCTGACCAAACGTCCCTATTTTACAAGATGGGTGTGAGAACGTGTTGACTATACACATTTACAACGAGATTAAAAGCAACTCCTTTTCCAGTGTCAACATGTACATAAAGGAAATGTAACATGGAATACAAGTAGTTAAAAAAATGGGGTTGGGGGTGCGGGTTGTAGGGTGCACAGTTCTGAGATGCAATATATATACATATATATATATATATATATATATATATATATATATATATATAAATAAATATATGGTTTTATATACAGTGTGATATGGAGTGTGGAGTAATGATATTGCACAGTATACAGATAAAAAGATATTGCTATTTCTATACCACTAACAAGGCTCAAAATAGCACCACACTTCCACGGTAGCATAATGAGGGTCCCTACATGTAAACCCAAACATTTCTGTAAGTGTGCAGAAAAAGATAGTTAGAAAGACGTACGGTTCACGTATACAGGCAAGCGTTGTCTTGGGAAAACAGTCACGACCAGTCGAACGCCGGACGCCGTGCAACGTGAGCTGAACCGTCACGTGGAATCTCCCATGATCTGTGGTTTCCCAATGGGTCGATAGGAATTACGTTTGTGAAATGTAATGACATGGAAATGCATGAATTATATCTGTTTATTAAAATATATGGGTGACTTACTACAAGGGTTAGGGTTCGACTGCTCGTGACTGTTTTCCCAAGATGGAGCGTGCCTGTATACGTGAACGCTACAGTCTTTTTAATAATCTGTCTGTACACTTACAAAGTTCTCAATACTTCGGTTTACATGTAGGGACCCACGTTATGCTAGCGTGGAAGTGTGGTGCTATTTTGAGCCTTGTTAGTGGTAGAAAATAGCGATTTCTTTTTACTTCATCCATGCCCCGACGACTAGCGTTACACGCTAATTAGCGGTTTGTGCTAAACTGGTCACATTCGATTAGCACGAGAACATATTCCAGAGAACGGTCAACTCGGTACATGTGTGTTATTAAGCCCTAGGTTCATTTTTGCACCGGATTTGTCCTTTAAAACTAAAGCTGTGATGTTCTGTGGGAAACGAACTGCCGCCTGCTTGGATTTAGACTGCCGACAGTATTTCGTGTAGCTGTTTTTATTTTAAAGTCTTCCAGGAAATGCTGACTGAGCGTTTTCTGCGTTTTACACTGGAACACAACGGCACTCAGGCCGCCGTTACAGAGCGAGAGGAGAGACAGACGCTTTGCAGGGATTCAAACCGTTAGCGCCCGATATGTTAGCATTGTGTAGGAAACCATGCACGTTATTTTGGTTGAAAGAACATCCAGATTTCAGACATAGAAACTTTTTGAAAACGGGTCAAATTTGACCCGAGGACAACAGGAGAGTTAAAGAAGTTCAGGCTCTTAAAGGGGGAACTACCATTTTTTGAAGCCTGGTCTCACGGAATTCCGTGAAATGATCACGAACTGTTAACAGCGCATTACGTGGTGGTGGCACGGAGTGTGTGAAAAATCCGTGTGGCCGCCACGGAGAACAATACCAATGTAACGCAATGAGAAGGTGACGTAGCATTAGGAGCGACTACGGTAGAGAGTAGTATGCAAGGCCGAAATTCTGCGTAAGGAGGTTGGTTGGTGGGGAGGATGGGTCAAACAGGACCTTCACCCAGGAGACCGGGGATCGTGTCCCGCGTGTCACGTTTCCTAGTTGCTTTCTTCTTTTCCGTCCCGTTCTTCCCGCATGTCATGGAACCGTAAGCCCACCGATGACATTTTCCTTAACTTAAGGGGCCGTGTTCATTTAACGTAATTCTGTGAGATCAGGTTGATCAGACAGATGTTTTTGTATTTAATTGAGATGGCGCTTTCGGTTCAACAAAGGGTTGAGAATCCACTGAATTGCAATGCCATAGGCCTTTCTCTTAAAACCAAGAGCGCCATCTAGTGAGCTCAGAAAGTAAAGACAATGCTTCTCAAAGCTTCATTTGGCCATCACTAGGTAGCAGGAGTCAGGCTCCAATGGCAGCTGAGGCACAAGAGAAAGGATCAGGACAGGCGAACATACAAATGACTAAACGGATAGCTAGGTTTGTCAGGCGCGAGACTAAAGGCCCTGACGCACCAACCCGACAGCCGACCGTCAGGAGGAAAGGCAGTCGGACTGATCAGCCTCCCCACTTGAGCGTACGTTCTGTGCGTGCGCGAGACGTAATACGTCTCCATAACAGCAGGCGGCGCTAATCTGTATTGTGGCCCAAAAAATGAAAAACCGGCAGCTGATTGGACGACGTGTGTCACGTGGGTCTGGCTGCTCCCGGATTTTACAACCAAGCATAAAGGAGGCTTCGTTCAGAATACAATCTCATATTTTACGAAGATCGTTCACCGTAACGTGTTCCTGAGAACATGTTAAGAGAGAAATAGGCCGTGCAGCTGCTGAATCAGTCTTCATTTCAGATCAACAAAGGTCAGGTTAACAGATCTTCATCAGATTTTGAGAGGCGTTCGTCACGCTAACATAAGTGCACTGATTTGCCAGTCAAGGGCTAGAACTCCACCAATCAGATTGATCATTAAGTCCGACTGCACACCCTCCTACCCAGCAAGTCAGGTCGGTCAAAATGAACGCCGACAGCTCCTCGGACAGACGACGGCACAAAACACACCGAACAGACTCAAGTCACCGACCTCGCCAGGCTGTCCGACAGCCGATTATCGGGTTGGCGTGTCAGGGCCTTAACTGTGGTCGTCTTGACTATGATCTGACACAGAGTGGAGGAATGACCGGGTATATGAAGCAGAGGTTGATTGTGGTAGATGAGATGCAGCTGAAACCCTGACTCCCATACACCAGACTCCACTCCTGCAATTAGAGACAGAGGGGAGGGGGAGAGAGGAGAGACAGAGAAGCTACCTAGGAGCAGCAGGCCTAACAGGATCAGAGACTCTTTGGATGGACGAACAGTGTTACTGAACTCTGGAATAATGCTTGAGACCCCCTAAAAAGGGTCTAAATTCGCCACTGGTTAAAGGAACACGCCGACTTATTGCATTTTAGCTTATTCACCGTAACCCCCAGAGTTAGACAAGTCCATACATATCCTTCTCGTGTCCGCGCGTGCTGTAAGGCTGTCTGACGGTTCCACCGGTAGCTTAGCCTAGCACAGATCCTGGAGGTAACTGGTTCCATCTAGCCTACTGCTCCCAATAAGTGACAAAATAACTCCAACATGTTCCTATTTCCATGTTGTGATTTGTAGAGTCACAGCGTGTAGAAATAACAAGGTCACATGAGACACAGCCATCTTCTAACCGTAAACAAACCGGGAACTATATTCTCAGGCGGAAGAATATAGTACTTGGGCGGAATGATTTGCTTTGCAGCAAGCCTGTCTGAGAATATAGTTCCCGGTTTGTTTACGGTTAGAAGATGGCTGTGTGTCATGTGACCTTGTTATTTCTACACGCTGTGACTCTACAAATCACAACATGGAAATAGGAACATGTTGGAGTTATTTGGTCACTTATTGGGAGCAGTAGGCTAGATGGAACCAGTTACCTGCAGGATCTGTGCTAGGCTAGGCTAGATGGAACCAGTTACCTCCAGGATCTGTGCTAAGCTACCGGTGGAGCCGTCAGACAGCGTTACAGCCCGCACGGAGATGAGAAGGGTATGTATGGACTTATCTAACTCTGGGGGTTACGGTGAATAAGCTAAAGTCCCAATAAGTCGGCGTGTTCCTTTAACACACTCCAACAAGTCCTCCACAGATCGAACTAATTTACATGGCTGCATGTAAACGGGAATATTCACTTTCATCTGTCGTGTAAACAGCTTAGTTGGGATATCGTCTTTTTCGGAATAAGGACAAACCTGAATATTATGTGCATGAAAACGTAGTCGGTCTGCAGACGTTACGCTGCAATGTAGCCGGCCTGTTAGATTTTTTTTACATGTGTACTAACTTTGATGATTGTGTACTGATGTGTAAAAAGTTTGTTATTCTACTCTTTACTTGATAAGAATGAGCCAAACTCTGATGTCCTGTCGCTGTACCACTACTTGTTTTTAACTGAATGTTCGTGTGAATGTACGGAAGCTCAGAGGCCGGACGGTGATAATTATTCTCAAAGTTCTGACATTAATTCATCTCAAGAGAACAAACGTGACCATATTTAAGGAGGAGGGAGTCTCGGCTCTGATGAAGATGCTCTTCATGTTTAAATGTTACACTGTTAAGGTGAGACACTACAGGTGAATAGGGCAAAATGTTTAACTTACCAATATCACCATGAAACTTTAGCAGTTGATTACTTACATGAATAGGAGAAAAAAATGTATTGCAAGTTTTCTGTCATTTTATGTTTAAATATGCTAATTAGGCTATATCTAATTAAACATGCGCTAATTTGCATATATTTTGAAGCGAAGAATCTGACCATTGAGAAAAAAACAAGGTTCAAAATTATTTTTTCATTTTGTTGATATATTAAATTAAAAGACATTTACAGAGGGGATTATGAATGTCTCCTTTTGTTACCCAGTAAATCAGAAAATGCTGCCAATAGCCTTAAAAAATGGATTTCCGCCCTATTTTTAGGCATAGAATGTCATATAAATCAGGCCAGGAATGATATATCAACAAATCCCTCTGTACAGACCTTCAAAATATAGTTACGAATACGACTGTAAAGTTTGGTGTATGTAGGTGCTACAGAAGTCGAGAGTCTTCGCTCGGAAACAGGAATATAAAAAGAAAAATGACAAAAATAGATTGTGAATTCACCCGTTTATGGCGTAAGAACATTTCCTCTGATCTTTAGCAGATGTTGAATCCTGATTCTGATTTCCATGAAATAATCACGTTCTAATCTCAGGAAAGAGATGATAAAAATGCAACTTTGTTTTCTTGAGAACGAGTTAAATAGTTGTGATCTCGACGGCTCTCAGCTTCCATAGAAAGAGACGCCGAGGAATCACGTTGAATGTCTGTAAATGTTTTATTGTGAAGCTTTTTAAGCTGAAATTGTTGTTCAATGTGAAATATATTGTGAAGCCAAGTTTGAGAAATATTTCTTTAGTTCAATGACATGCTTTTATTAAAGGTGCACTGCGTAGGAATGTCTCCCATCTAGCGGTGAAGTTGTATTTTGCATTCAAATGAATAGTGCTCTCTAGCTCTCTTTGTGTTGCAGCTACGGTAGCCGTTATGTACCAAGAAGCTATGACAACATGTCATGACGAGGATTCCTTCTCCTGTGGCTCGGCATAAGTCTGATCCTCCATTATGAACTATAAGTGCAGTTGCAGGCTTTCCAATTTGCCAGGGCGGTGACAAGCGCCTCTCACTGATCTCCTTCTCCGTCTCAGCTGGTTTCAGTCACGTGACGCTGGCTCTGAACGAGAACGCGTTGCTAGTGCTTTATGTCCCTCTCGGTGATTATAGTTGCTTGGACTTGCCTGATACGTTTCGTCATGGACCTTCACCAGGGATCAAATTCACAATATGAAACAACATTTTTATACTAAAGTCACAGGCTGCAACAACCGAAGAAAAATAGACCTTAAAATGAAACAAACATATGTCCACATCAATAGAGGTTTAAAGATGTGTGATCTTTAAAATTGACATATAGACATGAACTACCCCCCACCCCCACCGTCCAGTGTAAATACAGATAAGAAATTCTTCACTTACGAGGATCATCATTTAGTATTGCGCTGTGTCCAGCTGCTGTGTTATCCTGGATGTATGTAGTCAATATCCACAATATTCCACTTCTGGGATTGCTCCATTCCCTTCGGAAATTCTGCCGGATGTCTTTCATTTCGGCCAGATGTCCCGTCCCCTTCCTCTGTCTCTGTGTTGGCGTTCTAACCCCCGGTGGATTTGTGAGGACTATGGTTAACTGCTCCTCAGATCTCTGCAGGGTGAATCCAGACAGCTAGCTATACTATCTGTCTGTCTGTCTGTCTGTCTGTCTGCTCCTCAGATCTCTGCAGGGTGAATCCAGACAGCTAGCTAGACTATCTGTCTGTCTGTCTGTCTGTCTGTCTGTCTGTCTGTCTGCTCCTCAGATCTCTGCAGGGTAAATCCAGACAGCTAGCTAGACTATCTGTCTGTCTGTCTGTCTGTCTGTCTGCTCCTCAGATCTCTGCAGGGTAGATCCAGACAGCTAGCTAGACTATCTGTCCAATCAGAGTTCTCTGTTGCACGACTAAAACTACTTCTGAACGTCCACATGTTCCACCAAAACAAGTTCCTTCCTGAGACTATTTAGCAGAGGCACCGTGGCTCCGTCCGGAGCTTAGCCCCGCCCACGACGATTGTGATTGGTTTAAAGAAATTGCAATAAACCAGAGCCCGTTTCTCGCCCATCCAGGAATGCTGTGTGGACTAGCCAGACCTTCCTCCGCAGCGTTGTGGAGGAAGGTCTGGCATGTATGCTATGTGTATAAAGAAGAGAGGGTCACATACAGAAATATATCATTCAATGTGTACTCATCATTTGTCTGGAAATACACAAAACATTTTCTGCCGTTCAGCCTTCATCAGTGTGTTCATGCAGCTGTGCAGCGCTATAAGGAGGTAAGTTAACTGCATTTAACCCCCAAACATCTCACAGGCAACCTCAGCATTTCTCTACATTGAACCTCTGTACACAGCATAATATGAGCACTAAAGGCTCCTTAGAGCGCGCCATGGTGTCTCATCATCCCATCCTCTGGGGGAGAGAGTTTGCAGATTAAATATACTTCTCTACTTTAAGTGTTTCAATGATACAACTTATACCTCTGACACTGATACACAGAGATCAACTTTGCCATCTTTATATCAAGTATAACTACATTATGATTACACTTTCACTAACTGATTGTTCACTTCCTCAGTTCAGTGTTCAGTGCAGACAGATACTGCGTCATTATTTTGGGGGAAACAGGAAATGAGGAGATAACGGCTGCTTCAACGTTGATCTCTGAGAGGAAAAAGCTCCACAGGTTGACTTCATGTGTCTGTTCAGCAGGGTCACATCAAACTGTAATCAACTAAACAGCATGATTAATATTACAGATAATACCATAAATGTCAGGATTATTTTCATGTGTACCTTAAATGTTTTATAGACATGATAAATGGATATGAACTATTTTATTTTGCTTCAAACATCATTGACAAAAAGTAATATTAAAGTGCTGATGTTGCACCAACATCTTGACATAATGTTGTTATGACTCTGGTCATATTGGTTTCTTTTTGGTTTGCTCTGTGTACTGTGTGCGCCCTGTGTTCTTCTGTTGTGTTCAATTTCACATGCAGATAGGGGTGTGCCATAGCCGTAAGAGGATTGGTGGAGAGGTTCCAGGCCCAAACCTGGGATTGGCTGCAGCTGGGGAACCACCCATATATAAGGAGCCAAGATGGTGGCTGTTTGGGGGCGGCAGACATTCCTCGTTCTCCTCATCTCCCAAACGGCCACACTTTTGCTTTGTGTAACTTTGGTTTAGATTAGATATTGTTTAGGTTTGTTTGGTAAGGGTGGACCGCCAGGTGTGTTAATCTTGTCTTCTCCTGTTTTGTTAGTTAGGGAGGTAAGTCTTTTGTTATTGGTTTGGCCCTTTTGTTTGTTAGGTTAGTTCATCTCCCAGTTAGAATTGCTTTGTTTGTTTCTTTTGGTGGTTGGTCACCCTGAAACCTTATACCTATATGTTATATATGTCTATTTTTGTTCTCTGTAAAATAAATAAGTTTGTCATTATCTAAACCAATTGTTTGTGGCTACTTGGGAGACGGGGAAGATGAGGCCTTTTCATGTTACGTCCTAGGCGCCCCTAGACTGGGGCGTAACAATGTGTTATGAGAGAGTTGAGAAAGTTCAGTGAAGCTTTGAATCAATTAGGATTTCATCTTCTTTTCTTCATCAATATGTTAATTGAGTTTTAACATAATCAAAGTACTACATATCAAACTTGTTTTACACTTAAGGAAAACAAATGTAAAGGACAGAGACATAACGTAAATAAAATAAATGAATAAAAATAATAACTAAAGGCTTCTCATCACATCCTATTAGATTTGACACAGCTTCTCAATCAGCCATTGGTACGTCATTTCCACCATGTTCAAGAAAGAATAAAGGATTCCAGATTTCCTCAAACCGCCTATATTTACCTTTCACAATATTAGTTACCTTTTCCATTGACACACAGCGCCTTGCAAAAGTATTCGGCCCCCTTGAACTTTTCGACCTTTTGCCACATTTCAGGCTTCAAACATAAAGATATAAAACTGTAATTTTTTGTAAAGAATCAACAACAAGTGGGACACAATCATGAAGTGGAACGAAATTTATTGGATATTTCAAACTGTTTTAACAGATAAAAAACTGAAAAATTGGGCGTGCAAAATGATTCAGCCCCTTAAGTTAATGCTTTGTAGCGCCACCTTTTGCTGCAATTACAGCTGTAAGTCTCTTGGGGTATGTCTCTATCAGTTTTGCACATCGAGAGACTGACATTTTTGCCCATTCCTCCTTGCAAAACAGCTGGAGCTCAGTGAGGTTGGATGGAGAGCGTTTGTGAACAGCAGTTTTCAGTTCTTTCCACAGATTCTCGATTGGATTCAGGTCTGGACTTTGACTTGGCCATTCTAACACCTGGATATGTTTATTTGTGAACCATCCCATTGTAGATTTTGCTTATGTTTTGGATCATTTCAGTAAAGGGGGCTGAAGAGACTGGGACGGAGATTTGTCTTCCAACAAGACAATGATCATCAGCATAGGCTACAATGGAACGGTTCACAAATAACCATATCCAGGTCCTGACCCTGCCATCTCCTCGGTATTCTAACTGTATCTCCTGCCATCATATGGATTTCCTGTAAGAAAACTACTTTTGCCTGCAATTGTTTGATTCTGTCCATTACTTGCTTAACTTTTTTAATATTGCCCATTCCCCTACAATTCCATGTAAGGAATTTGACCTTTCCCGTCTCAGACATCCCCTTTCATAGGTGGTAAGCTATGACCAAACACTTTTCCTGTAGCATATCCATTAAGCATTGAGTAGCATAAACAAAATATAAAAATCAAAACAAACACAGAAAGAGACGTCACACATACATTTAACCTGAACTTGAATCCCATGAAATCCCTCCCTATCTGTAGTGGATTGCCCCCCCGAGCTGTCCCCCAACTTTGCAGTTCATATGATCTATACATGTTCCATCCAAAGACAAGCATAGGTACCAAAAAAAGGCCACCTTAGTCCTAGTAAGACAAGGTAGCAATGACATGTTGAACTAGTATTCATTCAGTCTGTCAAAATAAGCTTTGTTCAGTCTATAGAGTGAAAATGTGTTATCCCAATATGTTGAGGAAAAAATTAATAAATAAATTAAAAAAAACAAGCACAGCATAGGCTAATGGCCCTGACACACTAACCCGATAATTGGCGATCGGACGGTCTGGCGAGGTCGGTGACTCGAGTCTGTTTGGTGTGTTCCGTGGACGATGGCCTTCATTTTGGCCAACCTGACGTGCTCGGTCGGAAGGCGGGCACTGCCTTTGTCCTTTGTTGATCTGAAATGAAGACAGATTCAGCGACTGCACAGCCTATTTCTCTCTTAACATGTTCTCAGGAACACGTTACGGTGAACTATTTTAGTCCAATATGAGATCGGATTCTGAACGAGCCGTCATGACGGTCTGGCTTTGAAATTACGGAGAAACCAGACCCACGTGACGCGTTCGTCCAATCAGCTGCCGTTGGCAGTCGGCATTGCTTCAATGTGTTCCGAGACCAACTCAGGGAGTCAGTCAGTCCGACTGTCTTTTCTACTGATGGTCGGCCGTCGGGTTACTGTGTCATGGCCTTAAGACTAACTTATGCAGGCATCAGCATAGGCTACCTTATAAATCCGTAAGGCTTCATTCTGAAAGTAAGAAAAGAAATACCTGAACTATCTCTGGCATAAACGAAAACAAGCAAGATGTTCCACCTGTAGCTCTCTCTTTACTCTTTATCCAATCCTTCCACGAAGCATTCCTCCTTAGTGGGGGTGTCAAACAATGTACATTTCTCCCAGTGTGTGAGAAGAAGCCATGAAGGAAAGATGATTCTGCGTTTGCTGATCCCCTTGTCACAGAGTCGTTTACGCACCTCAGCATAGGCTCTCTGTTTCTTGTGAAATTCCGCAGATACATCTGGATGGAATCGAATGAGTTGGTCCTTATATACAAGCTTGCCCTTGACTTTAGCCATGCTCTCAAAACGTGTTATTTTTGTCTGTAGTTCAGGAACTTCATGAGAGTTCTTGGTGGAGGTGCTTCTGCGTTTTCCTTATGGGCCAATTCTGTGTGCACGTTCCAAAGCCATTCCTCCAAAAACCCACATGCATCTCGTCCTTCTTTATTCTCTGGCAAGCCCACGATCCTCAGATTGTTCCTCCGATTTCGTTTCTCCATGCTGTCGGCTTTCTCTGTCAACAATTTCATTTGAGTTTCCAAAGTTTTTGTACAAGCCTGAAGTTGAACGATTTCGTCTTTTTGTCCCTGATATACGTTCCTCTGCTTCCTTCACTCTGTCTGTAACTTCTTTGATTATCGAAAATACGCCGTCTATTTCATTTGAACCTTGTTTTTCCATCCCCTTGATTGCATTCATGACATCTGCATTACTGGGGTTAAGGTCAATGTCTTTGGCTGATTCACTGTTGCCATTTTCCTCTTTCTCTCCTGTATTCTCAGCGTGGTCATATTCCAGCAGAATATCTTGTTCTTCGGTGTTGCTTCTCTCATGAGTTGTTTTCTTTTCTTTGTAGGCATCTTCAAACTTTAACTAGGTACACTTTTTACAGCAAATAATGTTTGTGAATAGATCTTTAAGAATTTAACTTGACAATTGCAGGAGGGTTGCTACTGCGCTGCCTCTCAGCACCTCTCCACAACTGGAAGTCCGGTTTTATCTTTTCTGGTTGTTACAGGCAAACATGTATTCATATATATAATATGACAAATGACTGCTAAAAGTGGCAATAAGGTAACTTTCTACATGTGTTATCAACTTCCATTGTTATTTAGAAATATGTTGTAATTAAATGCAATGCTCCATCATTCCACAGGGAGGAGCTGCAACAGAAAGCAAAGCAGACATATCTATTTAAATGTGTTCATCTACAGTTGTTGTCCAGACCAAAACTAATCTGCAGAGGCCCTTTGGGTTCAGAACATCTGAATGAATGAAGAGAGATGAAACCCAGGTCCAGGTGGAGGTTGGAGGAGGGGGTTGGAGGGTGGAGCAGAATGAGTGGAGGAGTCTCAGTGTGTCTGCAGAGACTGTGTAGAAGGACAGAGCAGTCCAGATAGACTGAGGATACTCTGTCAGATCCAGAGGAACACACAGGGATGATGGAGGACTCCACATTGGGTCTCAACACATCAAACTTTCTGATCACTCTGACAGAGATCCCGGCTTCCATCTGATGAGAGAGAAGAACAGAAGAGATAAATGATTGTTTCCAGAGACTCCCTTAATCAGCCCATTTTTCATCTACTTTAACACATTACAGGATAAATGTGTAAATATGGAGTCTGTTATACAAATATTTAGACAGAAAAAATGATATATATATATATATATATATATATATATATATATATATATATATATATATATATATATATATATATATATATATATATATAAAAAATAAAGATCCAGTTTTTCATGTGAACCTCCGAGCTTCTCAGTGAAGCTGTGAGAGGAGAATGGTGACAGGCTTCGGGATTGGACAGAGAGACAGAGAGGACAGCCAGCCAATCAGGTGTTTAGTTCAATACTGCTGAAACCAGTATGGACTGACTCCAACCCTCTACTTACTTCAGAGTCTCCAGTCTACAGTCTGGACTCTCTGTCAGATCACATAGCTGCTTCACGTCTGAATCCTTCACGTTGTTGAGACTCAGGTCCAGCTTTCTCAGATGGGAGGGGTTGGACTTCAGAGCTGAGACCAGAGAAGCACAGCTGATCTCTGACACACTGCAGTTCCTCAATCTGAATAAAGAATAAATGAAGATAAAAATCAATTTATAATCCAATCAGATGTGTTGATGTTTTAAATGTGTAGCTTAACATTACTTTGTCCTAATCAATGACATTTCCCTAAAATGAGTAGAGAGACTCTGTCATTGTGTAATTGTGGATTATCATGTCAGCCAATAGAGGATCAACACTACATTGATACTTTAAATAGCTGTGTGTGTTCTGAAGGATATATATCAATGATCAGACTTTATACGTGAAAACACTGAAATGAACAGAAGGACAGAATGTAAGTTATGTTTGTACATTAATTTAAATTCAATTGTTAAATATATTAGATGTATAATAGTTAGTGAACTGACTCCAGAGTCTCCAGTCTACAGTTTGGATTCTCCAAAAAACCAGACAGCAGCTTCACTCCTGAATCCGTCAGGTCCAGCTCTCTCAGATGGGAGGGGTTGGACTTCAGAGCTGAGACCAGAGCAGCACAGCTGATCTCTGACAAACCGCAGTTATACAATCTGAAGAAATAATAAATTATGTAACTTTAGAAGACAATGTTCCTGCTTGAAATCATTCAATATTTAATATTTTCAGAGCAGAAGAATGTTTAGAAAACAGAAACACCTGAACACAACAGGATCAGGATAAAAACCTTAAAATACAAAAAGTTAAAAAGAGCTCTAATTAATATTAATGATAACATGCTGCTACTTATTTCTACTTCAATAAAGACTTTGGAATGATTTAGTGTGATTCAGTTATATAAAGGTTTTTAATCTGTAGCTCAACTTTACTCTGCTGCATTGACATGAATTAGACATGTTTACTAAATGCAATACATTTACAATAATCTACATTTCCCATTCTCAGTTAGCCTTTTAAAATGATATCAGATTAGTAAACAGAACGTGCCTTTGCATCATTAGATGAATGGTTGTTGATAACGGTCAATGTAGATATTGCATTAAAGATCAGCCACTTCTTTCTACAACAGTCGAGAACCCTTTTGCAATTATGTAAGCACAATGTAATCTGAGAACTGCTGCCCTGATTAAAAAAAAACAATGCAACTGATCTCAGCTGGTATTCTGTCTGTAATGGAGTGGAATGAAAATTTCTAAGTGACCTTAAACTTTTGACCGGTAGTGTATATGTATATTTATTATATGGCTCTATTATATGGCTTGGTTGAATTATAATGTAGAATGCGGTCTGATATTTTCTTGATAACAGACCGTTGCCATGCATAGCAGAGCTTTGCCATGGACACAGTTCTGTTCAATCTGGAGGACAGCTATCAATCAATCCGCTGAAGGAAGTCTGGATAATTTATCAGCTGTGGCAAAAAGTGAGGAAACTTGGAGCAACTTCTGTCCTCCAATTCAAGCAATGACAGCAGATCTGGTGAGCGTCTATAGTAACAGCCGTAGGGACAACAACGCTAATTAGTTATCTTACATTGCAACATGTTTACCTTACAGGTGTGTCAGCATGCAGCGGCTGTGCAAAAATGAAACGAGATGAATGAGGACAAAAACATCAACATAAATATTCCCAAAGAAGCCATTTACCATGTCTCACTTCACCATCAATGAAAATGTTCAGTTTAATGTGAATTAGAGCAGATGATAGCCTGCTAGCTCACTACAACCCATCAGCTAATGTTGTGTCAATTCATGCAGTGATTAAAACAGCAGCTGGGTAATTTGTCCATGACGGCAGCACCCTATCAAATATACGGCTACTACCCATAGACTGTATACAGTCTATGCTACTACCACAGTCTGTAAGGTGGTGTTGAGTAATAGACGAAGGGTTGCATTAAACAGCTACAGAGTTTACATTGCTATGCACGCAGGATTCCAACCGTAGAGACTGAACGGACTATTTTCTTTAGCGGAAGCACTACAATCATTTTTAAATCAATATTTTGTGCCAAATTATTGATTTATTTGGTAAGTAGCCATGTAATAAGCAGGATAATGTAGAGCGAGGCTGTTGTTATAGTGAATACAACCCCGACAGGGTAATCAGGACACTGACGCGAAGCTCTACATTATCCCTTACACACATATACATATATATATATATATATATATATATATATATATATATATATATATATATATATATACACACACACACACACACATATATATATATATATATATATATATATATATATATATACATATATATATATATATATATATATATATATATATATATATTAAAAAAGAGTTGTTGTGATTTGTGCTGAGACAAAACCTGAAAACAAGTGAACTGATTTAAATTGGATTTAAATAAGGTAGATATATTCACTGTACAAGACCAAAATACACAAACTGACCCCAGAGTCTCCAGTCTACAGTTTGGACTCTCCAATCCAGCACACATCAGCTTCACTCCTGAATCCTTCAGCTTGTTGTTGTAGCTCAGGTCCAGCTCTCTCAGATGGGAGGGGTTGGACTTCAGAGCTGAGACCAGAGGAGCACAGCTAGTCTCTGACAAACCGCAACAACCATTAAACAACAATCTGAAAAGGAATAAATGAAGTAGATAAAAATTCATTCATAATCCAATCAGATGTGTTGAGTTTTTAACCCTTGTGTTGACTTCGGGTCACATTGGCCCGTTTTAAATTTTTGTTTTTATCAGAAAATATTGGACGTAGAAATAAGCGCTGAAAATGTGTAGAAGAAAAAATTTAAAATTTATTTATTAATATATTATATATTTATAATTTAACAAATTGTGAAAAAAGGCGTCAAAAATGTCAGAAAAAAAGTGTTCTTTTCAAGGTTGAAACAAAGACAACACAAGGATTTAATGCGCAGCTCAATATTACTATGACCTCATAAATTATCTTTTCCCTAAAATGAGTAGTGTGTTGTATTGTGTTGTTATGGATCATCATAATATCAGGCCTCTTATTCTGTCACATTTCCTCTTCCTCTGGCCCTTTCATTGCCACTCAGATTTGATTATAACCTCCTTATTTGTTCTTTATTCAGATTGTGGAGGAGAACCAATAATTAGCAGACCTGCCAACCTTGAAGAAATGTACAACCCCCCCCTTAACCCTAGCCCATTGAAACTTCTTCCACCTGAAAATACATTGTTTGGTTCATCACTACCTTCCAGATTACAATAAATTATTATTACTGTGTAGAGGAGTGGATGAATGGCTGTACGTGTAGTGAAACTACTACACAAATATTTTTTTTTATATCCTGTCCAAATATTTTGTGCCCATATATTTGTTAGTCTAGCCAACAGGAGGCAGAGAGAGCTAATAAATATGCCTAAGTACTTCTGTGTTAAAGAAGAGAGTCAGACCAGGTTAACACATAGCCTTCGTCTGATTACTGAAGGGTAGGCAACTTTAAATAGGCCTAAAGCAACTACTAAAAAAACACAAGATTGAAGCTTGACAGAGACACAATTATAGGCTAATAAATAACATGCGTCAGATATTTTCAGATAGGCTTTTAAAAGGCTGACATGGGTGACATTGCATTATGTCAGTTGCCATTACGTCACATAAGTAGCCACCACTTTTCTAACTGCCCCCAACTAATGGGAAGGATAGCAGGTGTGATAGGCTAGCCTGTTGACACCAGTGTTGGGCCAGTTAATTCCAAAATGTAATACATTATTGATTACTAGTTACTGTCATTGAGAGTAATTACTTATATTACAATATTGCTGTCTCTGAATTGTAATGCTTTCACTACTTTTGCGTTACTTTTGAGTTACTTTCACCAAAATAAAAGTGGAAGTATTCTTGGCAGGTAGCTAGTGAATTTCACCACGGGGTCAACAAAGTCTCATCTTGTTCCACTTTAATACATCATAATTTATTCATATTATTTTGTATTATTAATCTGACACTGCAAAGTAACTAAAGCTATAAAATAAATAGTTAAGTAAAACGTACAATAGCCTGCTTGACTCTGAATTATGGTGGACTAGAAGTAGCCTAATAAGTAGGATTAAATGAAAAATACCCAATTAAAATTGAATCAAAGCAGCCGACGGTAGGCTATAGTTACTTTCCACTGCTGATAAAATGTAATATTACGTGTAGCAAGACTAAACATTAATTCCCTACATGTTATCTGTCAGCTGCGAACCGATCCAGTGAGTGCTGAAGGTCACAGGCCGATGATGCCATCAGGACCACATCATCTGCAAAAAGCAGCGATGAGATCCCCAGCCCACCGAACTGCAACCCCCCTCCACCCCGACTACGCCTCGATATCCTGTCCATAAATACTACAAACAGGATTGGTGACAAAGCGCAGCCCTTGGGGAGGCCAACTCTCACCTGAAACGAGTCCGACTTACTCCCGAGAACCCGGACACAGCTCTCGTTTTGGTCGTACAGAGACTAGATGGCCCTTAGAAGGGACCCCCTCACCCCATACTCCCGCAGCACCTCCCACAATATCTCCCGGGGTACCCGGTCATACGCCTTCTCCAGATCCACAAAGCACATGTAGACCGGTTGGGCATACTCCCAGGCTCCCTCCAGGATCCTTGCGAGAGTAAAGGGCTCAAAGTGTTCCTTCCACCGCCCTATTACCTCCTCAGTTGAGGTCAACAGCGTCCCATCCTTACTGTACACAGCTTGGATGGTTCCCCGCTTCCCCCTCCTGAGGTGGCGAACGGTTTTCCAGAAGCACCTTGGTGCCGACCGAAAGTCCTTCTCCATGTCTTCTCCGAACTTCTCCCACACCCGCTGCTTTGCCTCTTTCACGGCAGAGGCTGCAACCCTTCGGGCCCTTCGCTACCATGCAACTGCCTCCGGAGTCCTCTGGGATAACATATCCCGGAAAGACTCCTTCTTCAGTCGGACGGCTTCCCTGACCACCGGTGTCCACCACGGTGTTCGTGGGTTACCGCCCCTTGAGGCACCTAAGACCCTCAGACCACAGCTCCCCGCTGCAGCTTCAGCAATGGAAACTTTGAACATTGTCCACTCGGGTTCAATGCCCCCAGCCTCCACAGGGATGCATGAAAAGCTCCGCCGGAGGTGTGAGTTGAAAGTCTGTCGGACAGGGTCCTCCTCCAGACGTTCACAATTTACCCGCACTACCCGTTTGGGCTTACCAGGTCTGTCCAGAGTCTTCCCCCACCCCCTGACCCAACTTACCACCAGATGGTAATCGGTTGACAGCTCCGCCCCTCTCTTCACCTGAGTGTCCAAAACATATGGCCTCAGATCAGATGAAACGATTATAAAATCGATCATTGACCTTTGGCCTAGGGTGCTCTGGTACCAAGTACACTTATGAGCATCCCTATGTTCGAACATGGTGTTTGTTATAGACAATCCATGACTAGCACAGAAGTCCAACAACAAACAACCACTCTGGTTTAGATCAGGGAGGCCGTTCCTCCCAATCACGGCCCTCCATGTGTCTCCATCATTGCCCATGTCGCGTTGAAGTCCCCCAGCAGAACTATGGAGTCCCCCACTGGAGCGCCATACAGGACTCCACTCAAGGTCTCCAAGAAGGCCGAATACGTTTTTTTTTTTTTTTTAAATGCAGCGCTCTGATTGGCTGAAAGCTTTTCACTCCACTTATATGCTGTGGCTCAGTGGCACACAACGGCATAGATGTAGATTGCATAGAAACTGAAACCGGCGAAATGCGAGATGCAACAAAATGTGTACCTAGAGAGCAGCGAATCATATAAGTGTACTTAAGGGTCAAAATGCATGCCGAGTATAAAATATTCTGATGGAATTGTAATTTCTGGAATGATTCCAAGTAGGAATTGATTCTCGATCCCCAATCCTAAAGATGTGTCACTAAGTTTCATTTGATCGAAGATTGACCATTGACCACATGAGGCGTCACTAAGATTAGTTTCGTTGTCCAGCGGGAACTGTTTATTCTTTGGTTGAGGATTTGCTGGGATCCTACAGATAACTACTTTGGTGTTGAGAGAAAAGACTCACTTGTTGCTCTAAGTTAAACGTATTGAGCTGAAGACACATTTTAGTTACTTTGTTTACTAAGTTATTTTTACAAACAAAAACATGGTGTGCAGCTCTTTAATCAGAGCAAATACAAGTATCGGATCGGGACTCTGTCAATTTTATTGAACACAGTTTTGATAATCACATTTGGACTTACCGAGCCTTTCTGCAGTTCCTCACAGCTGGAAGCAGTCTCAGTTTTCCCTGCTGTGATGTTTTGTACTGACTCAGGTCCAACTCATCCAGAACTTCCTCTGACATCTGCAGCATGTAGGCCAGAGCTGAGCAGTGGATCTCAGAGAGTTCCTTCTCTGGTTTGTTCTCTGACTTCAGGAACTCTTGGATCTCCTGATGGACTGAGTGGTCGTTCATCTCCGTCAGACAGTGGAAGATGTTGATGCTTCTTTCAGGAGAGATTTTGGTCTTCTTCATCTTCTTCAGGTTGTTGATGGCTCTCTGGATGATTTCTGGACTGCTGTCTGTCTGACCCAGCAGGCCTCCTAAGAGTCTCTGGTTGGACTCCAGAGAGAGGCCATGAAGGAAGCGGACAAACAGGTCCAGGTGGCCATTTTTACTCCTCAGGGATTTGTCCATGGCTCTCTTCAGGAAGTCATCCAGGGATGAACTAACGTAGTCTTCTCCCAGGAAGTCCTTGAGTACCTGTGTGTTCCTTTTGGTGTAACAGTGGAACAGGTAGACTGCAGCCAGAAACTCCTGAACGCTCAGATGAATGAAGCAGTAGACTGTTTTCTGGAAGATCACACTCTCTCTTTTGAAGATCTGTGTACAAACTCCTGAGTACAGCGCGGCCTCTGTGACATCCAGACCACAGCGCTCCAGGTCTTCTTGGTAGAACATGATGTTTCCTTTCTGCAGCTGTTCAAACGCCAGCCTCCCCAGCTTTAGAAGAACTTCCCTGTCGGCCTCCGTCAGCTCCTGTGGACTCGTCTCATGTCCATCAGCATACTTGAGCTTCTTCCTCTTTGTCTGAACCAGCAGGAAGTGTGAGTACATGTCAGTCAGGGTCTTGGGCAGCTCTCCTCTCTGGTCTGTAGTCAACATGTGGTCCAGAACTGTAGCAGTGATCCAGCAGAAGACTGGGATCAGACACATGATGTGGAGGCTCCTGGATGTCTTGATGTGGGAGATGATTCTGCTGGACCGCTCTTCATCACTGACTCTCTTCCTGAAGTACTCCTCCTTCTGGGCGTCAGTGAAGCCTCGTACTTCTGTTACCCTGTCAACACACGCAGGAGGGATCTGATTGGCTGCTGCAGGTCGGGAAGTTATCCAGACGAGAGCCGAGGGAAGCAGCTTCCCCTGGATGAGGTTTGTCAACAGCTCGTTGACTGATGACTTCTGTGTGACATCAGAAACAACCTTCCTCTTCTTTAAATCCAGTGAAAGTCTGCTTTCATCCAGGCCGTCAAAGATGAAGAGGACTCTAGAGCCAGCGAGCTGCTCTGCTGGGACCTCCTGTAATGATGGATGGAAAACACGGAGCAGCTCCAGAAGACTGTACTGCTCATCTTTGATCAAGTTCAGCTCCCTGAAGGAAAGAGGAATCACCAGATCCACATCTTGGTTTTCCAAACCCTCGGCCCAGTCCAGACAGAACTTCTGCACTGAGAAGGTTTTTCCAACGCCAGCGACGCCGATCATCATAACGACTCTGATGTGTTTCTGTTGGTCAGGTAAGGCTTTAAAGATGTCACTGCACTTGATTGGAGAGTCATGGAGGGTCTCCATCTTGGAAGCTGTCTCGAGTTGCCTCACCTCATGTTGGGTGTTAACCTCTTCACTCAGTTCGTCTGTGATGTAGACCTCAGTGAAGATCCTGTTGAGGAGGGTTCTACTTCCTGTTTCTTCAGTCACACGTTCATATAGCCCCTTCACTCTGATCTTATGTTTATGTTTAACAACGTCCACTGTAAGGAAATACAAAAGTCTATTCATTAATAGTGTTATTTTCAGTCTCCAAACAACAATCATAACAATAAAAAGGAATGAAAACGGAGGACAGAAGAAGAATCCTGTTTTGAGACATGAAGACATCAGCAGACAGATGGACAGTCTTACTTGTTCTGGATCTTTCTCCACACTGGGGACAGCAGGAGTCTCCTGATGGAGCAGACTGGTCCCAGTATGAGGTGATGCACTGTCTGCAGAACCAGCGTCCACAGCTGGTAGAGACTGGATCCTTCAGGACGTCCTGACACAAAGCACAGCAGGACGGCTGCTCCTCCTCACAAACATCACTCCTCTCCCTCTTTCTGGCAACACATTTCTTCATAAAATCATTTGTTGAAATATCAAAACTGTCTCAAAGCTCAGAACAGTAACAGTGTTTTCCTGCTTTCATTAACACTAATAACTGCTTTGCATCTACGACTGTCTCATTAAACATTTAGTGATCTGTCTACTAGTGGAAAGTTTTTATCTGTCATACTGATGTGTGGTCTTTCTTTCATATATTATACATATAGTTGAATTATTTGACAGGGACAATGCAGAAACAGACATAGTGTCAAAGACAACGCTCGTCACTGAAGTGCTGCATAAAAAGTTTATAGCAAATGCTAACTTTCAACTCCAGTCCCTGGTTGGGCTTTTACACGAAATAAAATGTACATACTTAACTATTTCAATTAAAAAAAATCAAAACATGATATATAAAGAACTCCAGTCCTAATAAATAGAGTAATATCCATAGTATAACAACATGCATATCGAATACAATTATGACCTACTTACAATAATTCAAAATCAGTACACTTTTGGTTTGTTTTTAACCAGTTTTTGAGCACTTTAAAGTCAGGTACAGTCTTGATGTCAGATGGTTATGGCCCAATCCCAAAGTCCAGACTCACGGACTCACGGACTTTGGTGCGCATCCTCGCGCAATTCGTAAGGTCTTAGGGTCGTCTCAGTGTCGAATTTCAAAGGGCGTGAGGGTCTGAGGACACGCTTACCGAGCCCTTTCCGTGAGTCTGTATCGCTGCAGACTTCACCAAAGGGAATTACCCACAGTTCAAAGCGTTGTGACGTTTACCGCGGAGACCGTAGGGAAATCCGGACATTATAAAGGTAACAACAGCACGACCACGACCACGACCACGGAGCAGACCAGCCTGTTGTTCAGCTTGTAAAACGAGTTTGAGAAAACGTGGAATCAGGCAGCCGTCTCCTGGGCCTCGGCCGTGTGGAAAGCTACAAACTTAAAATGAAAATTCCCAAACCGGCAAGTGTCGGCAACATCTTTGTTATTAAACGTCACCAAGGTAACGTGTGATCTCATGAAGTGCTGTCCCAATCCCATTTCTACCTATCTGAGCCCATGTGGCCTCACACACTCACTCACTCAGCACCTGAGATCAGTTCAGTCTGGGAGTCTTTAGTCCTCAGTCCTCAGGGCTCACTCTGGGATTGGGCCAATGAGTTCCAAAGTCTAGAGCTCTTCACAGAGAAGGTCGTTGGACCTAAGCTGGTCCTGCAGTCTGGGATCATCTCTGATGGTGATGAGTCCGCCTACAGGTCGGAGGCTGACCACCTGGTGACCTGGTGCAAGCAAAACAACCTAGAGCTCAACGCTCTAAAGACAGTGGAGATGGTTGTGGACTTCAGGAAGAACCCAGCCCCACCTGCCCCCATCACCCTCTGTGGCTCCACAATTGACACTGTGGAGTCTTTCTGCTTCCTGGGAACTATCATCTCCCAGGACCTCAAGAGGGAGCTGAACATCAGCTCCCTCGTCAAGAAAGCACAACAGAGGATGTACTTCCTGGGGCAGCTGAAGAAATTCAACCTGCCAAAGACAATGATGGTGCACTTCTACACAGCCATCATTGAGTCCATCCTCACATCCTCCATCACCATCTGGTACGCTGCTAGCACGGCCAAGGACAAGGGCAGACTGCAGCGTGTCATTCGGTCAGCAGAGAAGGTGATTGGCTGCAATCTGCCGCCGCTCCAGGACCTTTACGCCACCAGGACTCTGAAGCGTGCTGGAAAGATTGTGGCCGATCCCTCCCACCCCGGACTCAAACTCTTTGAGCCACTCCCCTCTGGCAGGAGGCTGAGGTCCATCAGGACCAAAACCTCACGCCACATGAACAGCTTTTCCCCTCCGCCACTAGTCTTATCAACAAGTATTTAACCCCTGTGTTCCTTTTGTCTCGTGTCAGATCATTTTGCATTCCCGTGCCGTCAGTTGTTTGCCTGTATGTGAATCCCTCTGCGTCCTGCCCTTTGGTCTGCTGTTTTTGGTAATATTAAAATCAGTGAGTTCTCGCCATCTCCTGCCTGCCGTCCCTCTCTCTCTCTCTGCATTTTGGGTCCACCATCTCCAGCCCTTCTACCACTTTAGTTAGTAAATACTCTTTATTATACAAGCACAAAATCAACCGAAACATCTTTGCACAGAAAATCTTGGCAGATGAACCTGAACATGCATCATATGAATGAGTTTGAGTTGGTATCAGTTCTCTTACTTTGTGTCTGAGGGTCCAGGTTCTTTACTGAAGTTCAGAGGATGTCCTATGGACCGGTCACTCTTCATAGACTGACAGCCAGATACTACAGACTCTGCTCCGTCCTCCTCTTCCTCCAAATCACTCATCTTCTGATCTGAAGTCAGTCTGAGAGACAAAACAGCAACACTGACTGTGAGCTCACTATATTTAGAGGAAACAAGTTTGTACACGTCACAGGCAAGACTGGAAGAACAGGAACACACACACAGTTAAATAAAACCACCCAGAACTCCGTCAGCTATCTTTAAATCTGTTTTCTCGGTCTACAGCAGGTTTGAATACATGTTGTATTACCACTCCCCCTGCCTCAGCCTCCAGTTCCCTCCTCCTGCTCTGTTCTCTTCACACTGAATGGAGTCTCAACTGGCTCAGCTCTTCCTGTTCTCATGGACCTGATCTGCTCCTCCCCCTCTCCATTTACAGGAAATCAGCTGAGTTCATCTAAAGGTAGTTACACACCAACCAGACGGGCCGACCGTCGGCAGTAGAGCCAGTCGGACTGATCAGTCGGGTCCCCGAGGTCCAAAAAGTGCCTCAGAACTCACAGAAGAGACGCCGACTTGAGCGTACGCTCTGCACGTAATACGTCTCCATAGCAGCAGGCGGCGCTGCTCTGTATTGTTTCCATTAACAGTCCGATTATTTCACAATCAATTTTGGCCCACCTAGTTGTGCGCCAAACCAAAAACATGGGAACTGTTTTTCAACTTGCAATTACGTTGACGTTATGAAGTGACGTTAGGAAGTGACGTTAGGAAGTGACGTTAGGAAGTGACAATAGGAAGTGATGTTAGGAAGTGACGTAATTAAGTGGCGTTACGAAGTGGCGTTACGAAGTAGCGTTACGAAGTAGCGTTACGAAGTGGCGTTATGAAGTGACGTAATTAAGTGACGTAATTAAGTGACGTTATGACGTGACGTTATGACGTGACGTTATGAAGTGGCGTTACGAAGTGACGTTACGAAGTGACGTAATTAAGTGACGTAATTAAGTGACGTTATGAAGGGATGTTATGACGTGACGTTATGAAGTGACGTTACGACGTGACGTTACGACGTGACGTTATGAAGTGACGTTACGACGTGACGTTACGACGTGACGTTATTAAGTGACGTTACGACGTGACGTTACGACGTGACGTTACGAAGTGACGTTACGAAGTGACGTAATTAAGTGACGTAATTAAGTGACGTTATGAAGGGATGTTATGACGTGACGTTACGAAGTGACGTTACGAAGTGACGTAATTAAGTGACGTAATTAAGTGACGTTATGAAGGGATGTTACGAAGTGACGTAATTAAGTGACGTAATTAAGTGACGTTATGAAGGGATGTTACGACGTGACGTTACGACGTGACGTTACGACGTGACGTTATGAAGTGACGTTACGACGTGACGTTACGACGTGACGTTATGAAGTGACGTTACGACGTGACGTTACGACGTGATGTTATGAAGTGACGTTACGACGTGACGTTACGACGTGACGTTACGAAGTGACGTTACGAAGTGACGTTACGAAGTGACGTTACGAAGTGACGTAATTAAGTGACGTTATGAAGGGATGTTATGAAGGGACGTTATGAAGGGACGTTATGAAGTAAAAAAAGTTACATTTTGTGTGTGAGTGTGTGTTAGAGTGTCTGTGTGTGTGTGTGTGTGTGTGTGTGTTAGAGTGTGTGTGTGTGTGTGTGTGTATTTTTGTGTGTGAGTGTGTGTGTGTGTGTGTGTGTGTGTGTTAGAGTGTGTGTGTTAGAGTGTGTGTGTGTGTGTGTGTTTGTGTGTTAGAGTGTGTGTGTGTGTGTTAGAGTGTGTGTGTGTGTGTGTGTGTGTGTGTGTGTGTGTGTGTGTGTGCGTGTTAGAGTGTGTGTGTGTGTGTGTGTGTGTGTGTTAGTGTGTGTGTGTGTGTGTGTGTGTGTGTGTTTGTTAGAGTGTGTGTGTGTGTGTGTGTGTGTGTGTGTGTGTGTGTGTGTGTGTGTGTGTGTGTGTGTGTGTGTGTGGAAAGTCCCTGGTGTTGCATTCACAGGAAAAA
>JAKRKW010000091.1:60000-62500 GCA_023566125.1 Zingel zingel
ATAAAGTACCAGTTAGCAGGTACTACATAAAGTTCCTGTTAGCAGGTACTACATAACGTTCCTGTAAAGTTCCTGTTAGCAGGTACTACATAAAGTTCCTGTTAGCAGGTACTACATAACGTTCCTGTAAAGTTCCTGTTAGCAGGTACTACATAAAGTTCCTGTAAAGTTCCTGTTAGCAGGTACTACATAATGTTCCTGTTAGCAGGTACTACATAAAGTTCCTGTTAGCAGGTACTACATAAAGTTCCTGTTAGCAGGTACTACATAAAGTTCCTGTTAGCAGGTACCACATAAAGTTCCTGTTAGCAGGTACTACATAAAGTTCCTGTTAGCAGGTACTTTATGTAGTACCTGTTAGCAGGTACCACATAAAGTTCCTGTTAGCAGGTACTACATAAAGTACCAGTTAGCAGGTACTACATAAAGTTCCTGTTAGCAGGTACTACATAAAGTACCTGTTAGCAGGAACTACATAAAGTACCAGTTAGCAGGTACTACATAAAGTTCCTGTTAGCAGGTACCAGGGACTTTTTTTCGTAATGGAAAACCAAAAAAGGCGAGTAGAGTTGAGTCCAGCAGGTACCACGTGATGGAAAAGCGCCATTAGACCCAGAATCGTGGGACCATAGGGGTCCAGGTAAAGAAGTCCTGAAGTTCCCCTTTAAGGTGTTCAGAGTGTAGCTCAGCAGCTCGTCTCTGATGGCCGTCAGCTCTCCGTTTGGAACAGGTTCTGGTGACCTTTTCTGAGGACACGCCGCCTGCAATCAGCTCCACATTTACATTCAGACGAGCTCGCCGCGGCTCGGGCCGCTGGGACGTAAATTTACCCAGAGATCAGCGGGGGTGTCCTCACATGACACATCCACCCGCCAGCAGGAAACATTCATCAGAGAAGTATTATCTCGTAATGCAGTGGTGTAGTCTACGTGATATGCAGGTATACCCAGTAAGAAAGCAGTAAAAAAGCTCCAGGATTTCCATATAACAACATACTTTGCATTATATTATACATTATATTATATTTTTGATATATTTTGTATTGTAATCTGTGTTTTGGGGTCTATGGTGACCAGGTCCACCTCACACAAACGTCCTCCTCCCATTCTCTCTCTTTACTACTACCACACACACACACACACACACACACACACACACACATACACAACACACATACACAACACACACATACACACACACACGCACACATACACACATACACACATACACACACATACACACACACACACACACATACACACACACGCGCACACATACACACATACACACACACACACACATACACACACACATACACACACACACACACACACACATACACACACACGCGCACACATACACACATACACACATACACACGCACACACACACACACACACATACACAACACACACACACACACACACATACACACATACACAACACACATACACAACACACACACACACACACACACACACACATACACAACACACATACACAACACACACATACACACACACGCACACATACACACATACACACATACACACGCACACACACACACACACACACACACATACACACACAACTCAGCTCCTCTTTTCACCCTGTGTTCAGGTCTCTGTTTTAGCTCCAGAGTGAGACCTCTCACTGCTGGAACATCTTTGTTGGCAGTCGCACATGCTCAGTAGCTAGGTAAGACCACATGCTCAGTAGCTAGGTAAGATCACATGCTCAGTAGCTAGGTAAGACCACATGCTCAGTAGCTAGGTAAGATCACATGCTCAGTAGCTAGGTAAGGACTACATGCTCAGTAGCTAGGTAAGACTACATGCTCAGTAGCTAGGTAAGACCACATGCTCAGTAGCTAGGTAAGGACTACACGCTCAGTAGCTAGGTAAGACCACATGCTCAGTAGCTAGGTAAGATCACATGCTCAGTAGCTAGGTAAGATCACATGCTCAGTAGCTAGGTAAGACCACATGCTCAGTAGCTAGGTAAGACCACATGCTCAGTAGCTAGGTAAGATCACATGCTCAGTAGCTAGGTAAGACCACGTGCTCAGTAGCTAGGTAAGATCACATGCTCAGTAGCTAGGTAAGACCACATGCTCAGTAGCTAGGTAAGACCACGTGCTCAGTAGCTAGGTAAGACCACGTGCTCAGTAGCTAGGTAAGACCACATGCTCAGTAGCTAGGTAAGACCACATGCTCAGTAGCTAGGTAAGATCACATGCTCAGTAGCTAGGTAAGACCGCATGCTCAGTAGCTAGGTAAGACCACGTGCTCAGTAGCTAGGTAAGACCATGTGCTCAGTAGCTAGGTAAGACCACGTGCTCAGTAGCTAGGTAAGACCACGTGCTCAGTAGCTAGGTAAGACCACGTGCTCAGTAGCTAGGTAAGATCACATGCTCAGTAGCTAGGTAAGATCACGTGCTCAGTAGCTAGGTAAGACCACGTGCTCAGTAGCTAGGTAAGACCACGTGCTCAGTAGCTAG
>JAKRKW010000091.1:72500-77500 GCA_023566125.1 Zingel zingel
GAATCATCTCCTGTAGGTCAGACACACACACACACACACACACACACACTCCTCCACACACACACACACACACACACACACACACATACACATACACACACAAACACACTGAGCCAGGACAAACAGCTCGCTGGGAGTTCGGTGCTGACTAATCACTGCTGGAGGATTTTACAGGTGTTGGAAAAACAAACACACACACACACACACACACACACACACACACACACAAATTCCTTTTATGGTCATTAGTAATGTGGAAAAGACCTTCTGAATGACGACGTCATCCTTTGATCTCCCACAATCCTGACTGTCAGAATGACTTTCTGTCTGTCTGTTTGTGTGTCTCTGTGTGTGTGTGTGTGTGTGTGTGTGTGTGTGTGTGTGTGTGTGTGTGTGTGTGTGTGTGTGTGTTTGTCTATCTGTGTGTGTGTGTGTGTGTGTGTGTGTGTGTGTCTGTGTGTGTCTCTTTGTGTGTGTGTGTGTGTGTGTGTGTGTGTGTGTGCACGTGCATGTGTGTGTGTTTGAGCGAGTGTTGTGTGATGTGTGTCGAGTCATCAAAGCATGATGTGTGTGTGTGTATGTTGATGTTGTTGTGGGTGAAATGGGAGTTTGATCTCTGCTGAGTCATGAAAGAAAGTGACTGCAGCCGACACCTTGTTGTGGTCACTCACTGATGTAAGTCCAGGTGTGTGTGTGTGTGTGTGTGTCTGCACGTGTGTGTGTGTGTGTGTGTGTGTGACCTCAACATCTGTGTTAAACCATTCAATCTGTGATCAGATTGTTTCAAAGTAGGGCTGTCACGGCTTATTCATCAAACACACTCACATAATGAAAACTCTCACACACTGCAACATGACATCATGACTGCGTGAATATATATATATATTAAATATAATAGTGTATATAAATACTTTCGCCCTTTCATACTACTCGCTACGGCGTCAATTCACACGCAATCGCATGGTAATGCAAGTCAATTTAGTCCAAACGGCGTTGTTAGACACGCTAAAAAGCAATTATGCGTCTTATTAACACGCTAATAATGGCGTACCAATTGGCGTGTCATATATACGCCATTTCATGAGATCAGTCTGCTCACACACTGGAAGTAAAATGGATGTTAGGAGAGAATTAGGAGAAATTAGGAGAATGTTCGCCTACTTTGGCCTTCCAGAAAAGACCCATGAGCAGTGTTCTCTCGTTACTCGTTACTTCTTAAAAAGTAATCTGTTACTTTGCTTAGTTACCCCCCTATGGAAAGTAACTTTTTACTTTACTCGTTACTTTCACGTTCCTTTTAAAGCCGGCGTCTCTGGCAGAGACTGAAGTTAATTATTCTAAAGCTATCTTTGACCATGAAGCCGATCTCTGGTTATCAGTGAGGTGTCTGAACTCCTGCAGGCTGGATTCTCTCCTCACGGAGGGACGGCTGAGTCATTATGAACCAGTCCAGCGCGGGTTGAATGCCCATCAGCAGGTCATCGGCGTTACACGGTGTTAGTGTATACTATGTAATGTCTGTATCGACTTGTACCGGTCGTGCAGCCACGATGGTCGTAGACACATGCAGCCTCTTTTCTGGGAGTCCTTGCGTGTCCGTGCGACCGACACCAGTCCCCAGCGGTCCGCTGTGTGTGCGTATGAGGCCGTCTCCACCGCCTCCATCTGGGAGGTCGTCAGCTTTGTGTCTGCCTGGCTCAGAGCGCCGTCCAGCAAAAAGCCGACGGAGCTTAAAACGCTCTCAAAAGTTAGCTTTGGCTCTGCTACCAGCCTCTGTCCCGTCCCGTGTGGAGCGTGTGAGAAGGCAGCGTCGCTGTCAAATCTGTCGCTGGGAAAAGTAACGTCGCGCCGAATTGAAAAAGGAACTACGTTTCGTTACCAAATTTTCAGTAGTAGAGCGTTACACTACTTTTTACCTGAAAAAGTAGTTACGTTACTGCCGACGGGTCACAGTCAACCGCTGGACACTCAGCACCTACTGTCCTAGACATCACTCAGTGGACAACATGGAGCTGGACACTCATCTACTGTCCTAGACATCACTCAGTGGACAACATGGAGCTGGACACTCATCTACAGTCCTAGACATCACTCAGTGGACAACATGGAGCTGGACACTCATCTACTGTCCTAGACATCACTCAGTGGACAACATGGAGCTGGACACTCATCTACAGTCCTAGACATCACTCAGTGGACAACATGGAGCTGGACACTCATCTACTGTCCTAGACATCACTCAGTGGACAACATGGAGCTGGACACTCATCTACTGTCCTAGCCATCACTCAGTGGACAACATGGAGCTGGACACTCATCTGCTGTCCTAGACATCACTCAGTGGACAACATGGAGCTGGACACTCATCTACTGTCCTAGACATCTATTAATGTACTTGTGAAGAGCGTCATATGGAACCACCCATGTTATTTCTTTTGGCAATTTGATTGAAAGAAAACCAAATGTTAATATTTCTGATATAGAAACATTTTGAAAATGGGTCAAATTTGACGACAGGAGGGTTAAGAAATGCATATGTGCCCAAGCATACAATAATCAAATCATAGTCTCGTTTTTCAGCAGAAACAAGTTGACAACATTAACATATCTTCCCCTTTTAAAAGGTAGAGTCTGCGGTTCTTTCAGCCAGGAAACGGGTGTTCATGTCCCAGAAGAAGTCATCGTAATTTCGTAGGATATCAAACAAATTTGGAGTTTAAGTTTTCATAAGATCGAACACGTTCATGAGAATCTTATAAAGTTACGGCCAGTGACAGGAAAGATTAGAAGACTGATCTCATGAAGTGGCGTATGTATGGCACGCCAATTGGTACGACATTATTGCAGCCCGGTCTCACGGCAGGTCGTGAAATGGTCCCGTTATTGAATCTATTGATTCGTGAACAGGACACGAATATGTTGTTTTTTTCGTGTAGTGATTACGAATTTTAATGTAATGTATTTAAATGGGAAGCATATTTCGTGATCACAGCACGACAACGGTAGGGAGTAGTATTAGAAGCCAAAGATCCACGTAGGGAGGTTGGTCGGGGGGGTGGACGGGTCAAACAACACGGGACGTTCACCCCGGAGAGCGGGGACGGCGTCCCGCGTGTTGCAGGACTTTCACCCCGGAGAGCGGGGACGGCGTCCCGCGTGTTGCGGGACTTTCACCCCGGAGAGCGGGGACGGCGTCCCGCGTGTTGCGGGACTTTCACCCCGGAGAGCGGGGACGGCGTCCCGCGTGTTGCGGGACTTTCACCCCGGAGAGCGGGGATGGCGTCCCGCGTGTTGCGGGACTTTCACCCCGGAGAGCGGGGATGGCGTCCCGCGTGTTGCGGGACTTTCACCCCGGAGAGCGGGAATGGCGTCCCGCGTGTTGCGGGACTTTCACCCCGGAGAGCGGGGATGGCGTCCCGCGTGTTGCGGGACTTTCACCCCGGAGAGCGGGGACGGCGTCCCGCGTGTTGCGGGACTTTCACCCCGGAGAGCGGGGACGGCGTCCCGCGTGTTGCGGGACTTTCACCCCGGAGAGCGGGGACGGCGTCCCGCGTGTTGCGGGACTTTCACCCCGGAGAGCGGGGACGGCGTCCCGCGTGTTGCGGGACTTTCACCCCGGAGAGCGGGGACGGCGTCCCGCGTGTTGCAGGGCTTTCACCCCGGAGAGCGGGGACGGCGTCCCGCGTGTTGCAGGGCTTTCACCCCGGAGAGCGGGGACGGCGTCCCGCGTGTTGCAGGACTTTCACCCCGGAGAGCGGGGACGGCGTCCCGCGTGTTGCAGGACTTTCACCCCGGAGAGCGGGGACGGCGTCCCGCGTGTTGCAGGACTTTCACCCCGGAGAGCGGGGACGGCGTCCCGCGTGTTGCAGGACTTTCACCCCGGAGAGCGGGGACGGCGTCCCGCGTGTTGCAGGACGTTCACCCCGGAGAGCGGGGACGGCGTCCCGCGTGTTGCAGGACTTTCACCCCGGAGAGCGGGGACGGCGTCCCGCGTGTTGCAGGACTTTCACCCCGGAGAGCGGGGACGGCGTCCCGCGTGGTGCAGGACTTTCACCCCGGAGAGCGGGGACGGCGTCCCGCGTGTTGCAGGACTTTCACCCCGGAGAGCGGGGACGGCGTCCCGCGTGTTGCAGGACTTTCACCCCGGAGAGCGGGGACGGCGTCCCGCGTGTTGCAGGACTTTCACCCCGGAGAGCGGGGATGGCGTCCCGCGTGTTGCAGGACTTTCACCCCGGAGAGCGGGGATGGCGTCCCGCGTGGTGCAGGACTTTCACCCCGGAGAGCGGGGACGGCGTCCCGCGTGTTGCAGGACTTTCACCCCGGAGAGCGGGGACGGCGTCCCGCGTGTTGCAGGACTTTCACCCCGGAGAGCGGGGACGGCGTCCCGCGTGTTGCAGGACTTTCACCCCGGAGAGCGGGGACGGCGTCCCGCGTGTTGCAGGACTTTCACCCCGGAGAGCGGGGACGGCGTCCCGCGTGTTGCAGTTCCTTTCCGCGTTATTAACCACAACTGTCCCGTTGCTGTCGGCGTGTCCGGCGTGTGACGGTTCCTTTCCCAGTTCTTTTTTTTCCTAACCTCAACCGTCCCGTTGTTGTGGCGTTTCATGTGTGGCGGTCCGTCCGTTGTTGTTGGCGGCGTGTGGCGTTTAATTTCCCCGTGGCAGTACACAAAATGAAATTCGTAACCTGTACACGTATCAATAAATAAAAATAACGTGACCATTTCACGAACTGGCGTGAGACCGGGTTGCATTATTGGCGTGTTATCAAGACGCTTACTCGCTTTTTAGCGTGTTTATCGACGCCGTTTGGCCTCCATTGACTTACATCACCTTGCGATTGAGTGTGAATGGGGGAAAATCCGCGTAGAGAGGTTGGTCGGGGGGGAGGATGGGTCAAACAACACAGGACCTTCACCCAGGAGACCGGGGATCGTGTCCCGCGTGTCACGTTTCTTAAACCCAACCGTTGCTTTCTTCTCGCGCTAATACGCCAAGTGG
>JAKRKW010000091.1:80000-89443 GCA_023566125.1 Zingel zingel
GTGTGTCTGTGTCTGTGTCTGTGTGTGTGTGTGTGTGTGTGTGTGTGTGTGTGTGTGTGTGTAAGGGGCATACTGCTCCACCTTTCCTGTTGTCTCTGTCACATGATAACCTCCCAGCTGCTGCTAATGCTGCTAATGCTGCTAACGGGTATCGTAGCTTCCCGGCCCCGGTAAGTTTGAAGAAGGAAACGTGGAGGACCGCACGTATTCAAAATCCAAATTTCAGAAACAGGAGTCTTCATCTTCTTCACCCAAATAAAGAAAACGGATATTAAAAAGAGCAAGAGACCGGCTTTTTGAAGCGTGCAGGCTACCGTAGCTGTAATACGTACTTTGACCTGCGTGGTGCGAGAGAGTTGAGTGCGATATATATGATCTCAACGCTAGATGGGAGACATTCCCACACATTGGAGCTTTAAGTTACAGTACTGTACATCTGAGGATGAATAACTGAGCACATGCAGTTATGCAACAGCGCTGACGAGAGGAAACTGAAGAGAGACGAGACGGTAAGAGTGTGTCTGGATTTCAAGCAAACATGTTTGCTCCACTCACGGTCTCAAGTGCACGGAATATAAATAGCACGATAAATTAAACAGAACAACCAAACATTGGTCAAAATGTGGAGTTTTGGACAATGAGTGTTTGTGTAAAGCAACAATTAGAGGCAACAATGGAGACTCAGCTTTCCCCCTAAATACACAAACAGAAAACCTTCATTTATATAACCTGTCTGCGTTATCTCACACAATAACAAATACACACATTTAGGTTTGTCAGCAGACACAAAGAATGTACACACACGCAAACGTATTTTATATATTTACACTTCTGCTGCCACAAAGCGTCATGTGTCCAGTCAGAAGTATGGAAGCACATTTCCATTATATTGAGATACACAGGCTGCATCTCCTGGCTCTTATTTGATAGCTCCTCAGTCCTCGGATAACCTGGAAGTTGTTCTGTTCCTCCTCGGCGAAGGCCGTCTCAAAGCTCTTATTTCTGCCCCGTTGACCGACGACCGAGGTGGGATCACCAAGTACCGAGACCTTGAGCGCTGTGAAGGGAGGTCTGTCTAGTCCACACAGCATTCCTAAATGGAGGAAAACCTGCTCTGGATTATCGGCATTTCTTTAAACCAATCACAATCGTCGTGTGCGGGGCTAAGCTCCGGACGGAGCCACTGTGCCTCTGCTGAATAGTCTCAGGAAGGAACTTGCTTTGGTGGAACGTGTGGACGTTCAGAAATAGTTTTAGTCGTGCAACAGAGAACTCAGATTTGGAGGACTGGTTAGCAATTATTCAACCAGACAAACAACTGAAAGAGACAAATGGTGCTTTTCCATTACATGGTACCTGCTCAACCCGTTCTCATTCCGAACTCGTAACATCAGGACGTTTGAACAGTGGTCGTCAGCGTCTGATGCGACGAAAAAGGCGTCTTTCAGCGTGTTTGTGTAACGCCCCGGGGAGAGCAGCAGTTAGAGAAGATTTAGAGAGGAGTATGTAAGGAGGGTGGGTGGGTGGTTGGTTGGTTGGTTGGTTGGGTGGGTGGTTGGCTGGTTGGGTGGGTGGGTGGTTGGTTGGTTGGCTGGTTGGGTGGGTGGGTGGGTGGTTGGCTGGTTGGGTGGGTGGTTGGCTGGTTGGGTGGTTGGTTGGTTGGTTGGTTGATTGGTTGGTTGGTTGGTTGGTTGGTTGGGTGGGTGGTTGGTTGGTTGGTTGGGTGGGTGGTTGGTTGGGTGGGTGGTTGGTTGGCTGGTTGGGTGGTTGGTTGGTTGGGTGGGTGGGTGGTTGGCTGGTTGGGTGGGTGGTTGGCTGGTTGGGTGGTTGGTTGGTTGGGTGGGTGGTTGGTTGGTTGGTTGGTTGGGTGGGTGGTTGGTTGGTTGGTTGGGTGGGTGGTTGGTTGGTTGGGTGGTTGGTTGGTTGGGTGGGTGGTTGGTTGGTTGGGTGGGTGGGTGGGTGGTTGGTTGGTTGGTTGGGTGGGTGGTTGGCTGGTTGGGTGGTTGGTTGGTTGGTTGGGTGGGTGGTTGGTTGGTTGGTTGGGTGGGTGGTTGGTTGGGTGGGTGGGTGGTTGGCTGGTTGGGTGGGTGGTTGGCTGGTTGGGTGGTTGGTTGGTTGGTTGGTTGGTTGGGTGGTTGGTTGGTTGGTTGGTTGGTTGGTTGGTTGGTTGGGTGGGTGGGTGGGTGGTTGGTTGGTTGGTTGGTTGGGTGGGTGGTTGGCTGGTTGGGTGGTTGGTTGGTTGGTTGGGTGGGTGGTTGGTTGGTTGGTTGGTTGATTGGTTGGGGAATGGATGGATGGATGGGTCAAACACAGGACTTTCACCCAGGAGAGCCGGGTTCACGTCACGCTTGCTATAGTCACTTTTTACTTTCCTCCCGCGTGTCACAGAACCGTACGCCTCGCACGCCAGGATACGGCCGCGGGGGACGCGCCACAATAACGGGACGGTTGTTGATTTGCGGCTTTTTATACTACTCCCTACCATTTTCGTGCTGAGACCACGAAATATGCTTCCCATTGAAATACATTACTTCACATTTTCGTGCTGGCCACCACGAAAAAAATGAGAAAAACTTCCCCGTGAACACGTATCAAAAGATTAAATAACGTGACCATTTCACGAACTGCCGTGAGACTGGGCTGGTCTACGTTGTATACAGCGGACTGATCTCAAGAAGTGGCGTATGTATGACAAGCCAATTCGTATGCCATTTTGGCGTGTTATCAAGACGCAGACATAATCGCTTTTCGGACAGTTGGGTTTAGGAAACGTCACACGTGGGACACGATGCCCGGTCTCCTGGGTCAAAGTCCTGTGTTTGACCCATCCTCCCCCCCGACCAACCTCGCTACCTCGTCCTTTCTACTCGCTAATGTAATGTAAGTCAATGGAGGCCAGTGTTGCCACAGTTAATTTGAAAAAGTAACTTAGTTACTTTACAGATTACTTGATTTTAAAAGTAACGAAGTTAGATTACAAGTTACTTTATTAGTTACATTCAGCAACACCCCCACAGCCTCAACATAAAAATGACACTACTATCAACACCCGGCGTTGATAGTAGTAGGGATCTTGGTTATTATGGCACGAAAGAGAGCCAGTCAACCGTGTTTAAGGGCAGCGTATACTGCCAGACCAGCTTCTTCAACTCTCCCCCACTTACTGGTTTTGCACTGGAGTCCAGCTTCTTGTTTGGGGGGTGGGGGACCTCCTGCTCTCTGCTGGGACTTGCTCTGTAAGTTTGACTGCAGTGCTGCGACTCCAAATGTTTCTTCAAATTTGACGTTGTGCTTTTGTAGCTAGATAGCACGTTGTCGCCACACGCTGAAAACGTGACCTGTCCTCATGCTGTTAACGTGACCTGTCCTCCTGCTGAAGACGTGACCTGTCCTCGTGCTGTTAACGTGACCTGTCCTCCTGCTGAAGACGTGACCTGTCCTCGTGCTGTTAACGTGACCTGTCCTCATGCTGAAGAGGTGACCTGTCCTCGTGCTGTTAACGTGACCTGTCCTCATGCTGAAGAGGTGACCTGTCCTCCTGCTGAAGACGTGACCTGTCCTCCTGCTGAAGACGTGACCTGTCCTCCTGCTGTTAACGTGACCTGTCCTCATGCTGTTAACGTGACCTGTCCTCCTGCTGAAGACGTGACCTGTCCTCATGCTGAAGACGTGACCTGTCCTCATGCTGAAGACGTGACCTGTCCTCATGCTGTTAACGTGACCTGTCCTCATGCTGAAGACGTGACCTGTCCTCATGCTGAAGACGTGACCTGTCCTCATGCTGTTAACGTGACCTGTCCTCATGCTGAAGATGTGACCTGTCCTCATGCTGTTAACGTGACCTGTCCTCATGCTGTTAACGTGACCTGTCCTCATGCTGTTAACGTGACCTGTCCTCCTGCTGTTAACGTGACCTGTCCTCATGCTGTTAACGTGACCTGTCCTCATGCTGTTAACGTGACCTGTCCTCCTGCTGTTAACGTGACCTGTCCTCATGCTGTTAACGTGACCTGTCCTCCTGCTGAAGACGTGACCTGTCCTCCTGCTGAAGACGTGACCTGTCCTCATGCTGTTAACGTGACCTGTCCTCATGCTGTTAACGTGACCTGTCCTCCTGCTGAAGAGGTGACCTGTCCTCATGCTGTTAACGTGACCTGTCCTCGTGCTGAAGACGTGACCTGTCCTCATGCTGTTAACGTGACCTGTCCTCGTGCTGAAGACGTGACCTGTCCTCATGCTGTTAACGTGACCTGTCCTCATGCTGTTAACGTGACCTGTCCTCATGCTGTTAACGTGACCTGTCCTCATGCTGTTAACGTGACCTGTCCTCATGCTGAAGACGTGACCTGTCCTCATGCTGTTAACGTGACCTGTCCTCATGCTGTTAACGTGACCTGTCCTCCTGCTGAAGACGTGACCTGTCCTCATGCTGTTAACGTGACCTGTCCTCATGCTGTTAACGTGACCTGTCCTCATGCTGTTAACGTGACCTGTCCTCATGCTGTTAACGTGACCTGTCCTCATGCTGTTAACGTGACCTGTCCTCATGCTGTTAACGTGACCTGTCCTCATGCTGAAGACGTGACCTGTCCTCATGCTGTTAACGTGACCTGTCCTCATGCTGAAGACGTGACCTGTCCTCATGCTGTTAACGTGACCTGTCCTCGTGCTGTTAACGTGACCTGTCCTCATGCTGTTAACGTGACCTGTCCTCCTGCTGAAGACGTGACCTGTCCTCATGCTGTTAACGTGACCTGTCCTCATGCTGTTAACGTGACCTGTCCTCCTGCTGAAGACGTGACCTGTCCTCGTGCTGTTAACGTGACCTGTCCTCCTGCTGAAGACGTGACCTGTCCTCGTGCTGTTAACGTGACCTGTCCTCATGCTGTTAACGTGACCTGTCCTCATGCTGAAGAGGTGACCTGTCCTCGTGCTGTTAACGTGACCTGTCCTCATGCTGTTAACGTGACCTGTCCTCATGCTGAAGACGTGACCTGTCCTCATGCTGTTAACGTGACCTGTCCTCATGCTGTTAACGTGACCTGTCCTCATGCTGTTAACGTGACCTGTCCTCCTGCTGAAGAGGTGACCTGTCCTCGTGCTGTTGACGTGACCTGTCCTTGTGCTGAAGACGTGACCTGTCCTCATGCTGAAGACGTGACCTGTCCTCATGCTGTTAACGTGACCTGTCCTCATGCTGTTAACGTGACCTGTCCTCATGCTGAAGACGTGACCTGTCCTCATGCTGTTAACGTGACCTGTCCTCATGCTGTTAACGTGACCTGTCCTCCTGCTGAAGACGTGACCTGTCCTCGTGCTGAAGACGTGACCTGTCCTCGTGCTGTTAACGTGACCTGTCCTCATGCTGTTAACGTGACCTGTCCTCGTGCTGTTAACGTGACCTGTCCTCATGCTGTTAACGTGACCTGTCCTCATGCTGTTAACGTGACCTGTCCTCCTGCTGAAGAGGTGACCTGTCCTCCTGCTGAAGAGGTGACCTGTCCTCATGCTGTTAACGTGACCTGTCCTCATGCTGTTAACGTGACCTGTCCTCATGCTGTTAACGTGACCTGTCCTCATGCTGTTAACGTGACCTGTCCTCATGCTGAAGACGTGACCTGTCCTCATGCTGTTAACGTGACCTGTCCTCATGCTGAAGACGTGACCTGTCCTCATGCTGTTAACGTGACCTGTCCTCATGCTGTTAACGTGACCTGTCCTCCTGCTGAAGACGTGACCTGTCCTCATGCTGTTAACGTGACCTGTCCTCATGCTGTTAACGTGACCTGTCCTCACGCTGAAAACGTGACCTGTCCTCACGCTGAAAACGTGACCTGTCCTCATGCTGTTAACGTGACCTGTCATATACGTGACTTCCCTCCCCGAGACACATAAGAAAGCAAAAATATATATTTTTACTAAGGAAAATGACAAAAATAGTAACGCACAGTGACTTGGATAAGTAACTTTAATCTGATTACTGGTTTGGAAATAGTAACGCGTTAGATTACTCGTTACTGAAAAAAGTGGTCAGATTAGAGTCAGTCCATCAGCATCACCGATGGAGGCCAAACGGCGTTGATAAACACGCTAAAAAGCGAGTATGCGTCTTGATAACACGCCAATAATGGCGTAGGAATTGGCGTGTCATACATACGCCACTTCATGAGATCAGTCTGTATTCAGAGACCAACTGAAAGCCACACTGTACATTTAATACCACTTAACAAGTAAACGGATGCATTCTCTGCTCTTGGTCCAAAAGTCCGAACCATCCAAAAAGCGCTCGATCCAGACCGAGGCTTCTTCTTTAGGCCGGACCAAATATTGTCTGTTTTGTCCTGTGAGTTTGGATCGGATCAAACTTAAAAGCACGAAAGTCCGGACCAAACGAAGCAGATGTCACAACCAGCTGGAATTATCTTTTAGCGAAAAACTCCTCCTTCAATCTTCACAATGTTCTCAGTTTAAAAACAAATCTCGAAGCTCTCTTTGGTCCTCACAAAGCTACAAGTTCAGCATCACACATGATGACATAAGCAGTTTACATTAACACAGCCCCACCACATAACTCAGATTTCAACACACAGACACAGCTGACACATGCTCCGCACACTCTCATGACTGCGACAGATGGAGCTCAGGTTGCGGCACGGAGTAGCGTTAGCTCGTCACATTGATCAGCACAAAACATACAGGAGCCCTATCCTGCACCCGGCGCAGCGCAAAGCCCGACCCGAGTGTCTTTGTTAGTTTAAGACGGATCCAGTTGTCAGTTTCCCGTCCAGCGCCCACGTCGTTTAAACAGCAAATGCACCTGCTCCCATCTGTGGTCCATGTGCGTGCTGGTCTTACAGGGAGGTGTGTTCAGGTGCATTCTGGGCGTGCCGGTCTTACAGGGAGGTGTGTTCAGGTGCATTCTGGGCGTGCCGGTCTTACAGGGAGGTGTGTTCAGGTGCATTCTGGGCGTGCCGGTCTTACAGGGAGGTGTGTTCAGGTGCATTCTGGGCGTGCCGGTCTTACGCGGAGGTGTGTTCAGGTGCATTCTGGGCGTGCTGGTCTTACGGGGAGGTGTGTTCAGGTGCATTCTGGGCGTGCTGGTCTTACGGGGAGGTGTGTTCAGGTGCATTCTGGGCGTGCCGGTCTTACGGGGAGGTGTGTTCAGGTGCATTCTGGGCGTGCCGGTCTTACGCGGAGGTGTGTTCAGGTGCATTCTGGGCGTGCCGGTCTTACGGGGAGGTGTGTTCAGGTGCATTCTGGGCGTGCCGGTCTTACGGGGAGGTGTGTTCAGGTGCATTCTGGGCGTGCCGGTCTTACGGGGAGGTGTGTTCAGGTGCATTCTGGGCGTGCTGGTCTTACAGGGAGGTGTGTTCAGGTGCATTCTGGGCGTGCTGGTCTTACAGGGAGGTGTGTTCAGGTGCATTCTGGGCGTGCCGGTCTTACGCGGAGGTGTGTTCAGGTGCATTCTGGGCGTGCCGGTCTTACGGGGAGGTGTGTTCAGGTGCATTCTGGGCGTGCCGGTCTTACAGGGAGGTGTGTTCAGGTGCATTCTGGGCGTGCCGGTCTTACGCGGAGGTGTGTTCAGGTGCATTCTGGGCGTGCCGGTCTTACGGGGAGGTGTGTTCAGGTGCATTCTGGGCGTGCCGGTCTTACAGGGAGGTGTGTTCAGGTGCATTCTGGGCGTGCTGGTCTTACAGGGAGGTGTGTTCAGGTGCATTCTGGGCGTGCTGGTCTTACAGGGAGGTGTGTTCAGGTGCATTCTGGGCGTGCTGGTCTTACAGGGAGGTGTGTTCAGGTGCATTCTGGGCGTGCCGGTCTTACGCGGAGGTGTGTTCAGGTGCATTCTGGGCGTGCCGGTCTTACGGGGAGGTGTGTTCAGGTGCATTCTGGGCGTGCCGGTCTTACAGGGAGGTGTGTTCAGGTGCATTCTGGGCGTGCTGGTCTTACAGGGAGGTGTGTTCAGGTGCATTCTGGGCGTATTGCTATCTTGAGGCAGTGGGAAGTGATGGCACCATTGACCAACAAAAACCTGGTCTAAAGTCAATAACGCAGCATTTCATTGTTATTTTAACTAATGATTTTACTAATGCTCCTAGGCTCGTGCACAGCACACGCACACTATGCTTGTTACACAGACAGGGACACACACACACACACACACACACACACACACACACACACACACACACACACATGCAGAAGATTACATATAAAAATATTACGGTGCTAATCCTCCATCATAACAGCAATGCTCCGAGGTCCATATGCAGACTTTGGCTGATTATGCATTGAATTATGCGATCAAATAATCACGTTTCTCAGGAGGGACTGGGAATACTGCGGCTTTCTGACAGCGTTGTTGTTCCCTTTTTTGTCCTTTAATGAGCCGTGGTCGACGCGCTTAAACAAGACTCAATAACTCCGCTGTTTCCACGTTTACTTTCCTTCATCACTCAAACTTTAATGTGATACGTCCTCTTTTCCACAAAAAATAATGAACTGTCCTCACCAGATGGTGCACAAGCATCGACAGCTGAGCAAAAATAGAAGATACAGGCCTATCAAAAAAAAGAAAATGTCAACTTCAACTCACAATCACGTACTTCAAACAGCGGTCAAAAAAACGTACGGCTACCTTGTTAGCCGGTTCCTGAATGGGGCGTATGTGTGCAGTGCCGTGAAGCAATTCATTACATGGCGAGACCTGATATCACGCCATACTTCCTGACGCTGAGGCCCAAAGTTGCAAGGGTGGATTATCAGCTCACAGGCGCTATAGGGGGGGACCGAGACGACCACCATTCAACCCGAAAACAGTCATACAACCGTTCCAAAGACTCCGAAGCTGTTCATTTGAGGCAAATTAAGCTAAAAAAGCTGCAAAGTTCCCCTTTAACTTAGATTGATGTAAACTATTGGTTGGCGAAAAGCTGCGTAACAACCTTTCTGCAAAAAAGGTAATAAAGTCTCCCAGCGTTCTCTCGACCGAAGCCCCGGAGATCAGCTCAGCAAGCCTGTTCCCTTTTCATCTGTGAGGGAAAGTATTTAGGAAAGTATGCGAGTGCAGCCAGAGGCCTGAGCTGGGATGATTGGGAGGATTAGGAGCTTACTGTGAAGCAGATGTTCTGGACACACAGCACACACCTGCACTCAGCTCGGGTCACGGCTGTTTCAGACGCCCAAACACTTCTTTAAGCTAACGTATTGTACCGTATATAGCGTGACGTACCCTGTGATTCTCACCCCTATTTGTAATCCCTTACACTACTCGTCACTGACGGACCGTTACTGCCCCACGCTGATTATAAACACCCGATGGTATTTCTGCTTTCTGACATTTTTTAATGATGACAACCGATCGCGAGAACCTTTCTCCATCTGACGGCTTCAGAGAGCCAGAGGTTCAATACAAACCTGTGTGTGTGTGTGTGTGTGTGTGTGTG
>JAKRKW010000092.1:0-89166 GCA_023566125.1 Zingel zingel
TTTTTTGCATTTTTTTGCATTTTTTTTGCATTTTTTTTGCATTTTTTTTGCATTTTTTTTTGCATTTTTTTTGCATATTTTTTGCAATTTTTTTTGCATTTTTTTTGCATATTTTTTTTGCATTTTTTTTGCATTTTTTTTTGCATTTTTTTGCATTTTTTTTGCATTTTTTTTGCATTTTTTTGCATTTTTTTTTGCATTTTTTTTGCATTTTTTTTGCATTTTTTTTGCATTTTTTTGCATTTTTTTTGCATATTTTTTTTGCATTTTTTTGCATTTTTTTTGCATTTTTTTTTTGCATTTTTTTGCATTTTTTTGCATATTTTTTGCATTTTTTTTGCATATTTTTTTGCATTTTTTTGCATTTCTTTTTGCATATTTTTTGCATTTTTTTGCATTTCTTTTTGCATATTTTTTGCATTTTTTTTTGCATTTTTTTTGCATTTTTTTTGCATATTTTTTTGCATTTTTTGCATTTTTTTGCATATTTTTTGCATTTTTTTTGCATTTTTTTTTGCATTTTTTTTGCATATTTTTTTGCATATTTTTTGCATTTTTTTGCATTTTTTTTGCATTTTTTTTGCATTTTTTTTGCATTTTTTTTGCATTTTTTTGCATTTTTTTTGCATTTTTTTTGCATATTTTTTTGCATTTTTTTTGCATTTTTTTTGCATTTTTTTGCATTTTTTTTGCATTTTTTTTTGCATTTTTTTTGCATATTTTTTGCATTTTTTTTTGCATTTTTTTTGCATTTTTTTTTTTGCATTTTTTTTGCATTTTTTTTGCATTTTTTTGCATTTTTTTTGCATTTTTTTTGCATTTTTTTTGCATTTTTTTTTGCATTTTTTTTGCATTTTTTTTGCATTTTTTTTGCATTTTTTTGCATTTTTTTTGCATATTTTTTTTGCATTTTTTTGCATTTTTTTTGCATTTTTTTTTGCATTTTTTTGCATTTTTTTTTGCATTTTTTTTGCATATTTTTTTGCATTTTTTTGCATTTTTTTGCATATTTTTTGCATTTTTTTTGCATATTTTTTTGCATTTTTTTGCATTTCTTTTTGCATATTTTTTGCATTTTTTTTGCATTTTTTTTTGTATTTTTTTGCATTTTTTTTTGCATTTTTTTGCATATTTTTTGCATTTTTTTTTGCATTTTTTTTGCATATTTTTTTTGCATTTTTTTTGCATTTTTTTTGCATTTTTTTTGCATTTTTTTGCATTTTTTTTGCATTTTTTTTTGCATTTTTTTGCATTTTTTTTGCATTTTTTTTGCATATTTTTTTGCATTTTTTGCATTTTTTTGCATATTTTTTGCATTTTTTTTGCATTTTTTTTTGCATTTTTTTTGCATATTTTTTTGCATATTTTTTGCATTTTTTTGCATTTTTTTTGCATTTTTTTTGCATTTTTTTTGCATTTTTTTTTGCATTTTTTTTGCATATTTTTTGCAATTTTTTTTGCATTTTTTTTGCATATTTTTTTTGCATTTTTTTTGCATTTTTTTTTGCATTTTTTTGCATTTTTTTTGCATTTTTTTTGCATTTTTTTGCATTTTTTTTGCATTTTTTTTGCATTTTTTTTGCATTTTTTTTGCATTTTTTTTGCATTTTTTTTGCATTTTTTTTGCATATTTTTTTTGCATTTTTTTGCATTTTTTTTGCATTTTTTTTTTGCATTTTTTTGCATTTTTTTTGCATTTTTTTTTGCATTTTTTTGCATTTTTTTGCATATTTTTTGCATTTTTTTTGCATATTTTTTTGCATTTTTTTGCATTTCTTTTTGCATATTTTTTGCATTTTTTTGCATTTCTTTTTGCATATTTTTTGCATTTTTTTTTGCATTTTTTTTTGCATTTTTTTGCATATTTTTTTGCATTTTTTTGCATTTTTTTGCATATTTTTTGCATTTTTTTTGCATTTTTTTTTGCATTTTTTTTGCATATTTTTTTGCATATTTTTTGCATTTTTTTGCATTTTTTTTGCATTTTTTTGCATTTTTTTTGCATATTTTTTTTGCATTTTTTTGCATTTTTTTGCATTTTTTTTGCATTTTTTTGCATATTTTTTTGCATTTTTTTGCATTTTTTTTGCATATTTTTTGCATTTTTTTTGCATATTTTTTGCATTTTTTGCATTTTTTGCATATTTTTGCATTTTTTGATTTTTTGCATTTTTTTTGCATATTTTTTTGCATTTTTTTGCATTTTTTTTTGCATTTTTTTTGCATATTTTTTTGCATTTTTTTTGCATTTTTTGTGCATATTTTTTGCATTTTTTTGCATTTTTTTTCCATTTTTTTTGCATTTTTTTTTGCATTTCTTTGCATTTCTTTTTGCATATTTTTTGCATATTTTTTTGCATTTTTTTTGCATTTTTTTTGCATTTTTTTTTGCATTTTTTTTGCATTTTTTTGCATTTCTTTTTGCATATTTTTTGCATTTTTTTTTGCATTTTTTTTGCATTTTTTTTGCATTTTTTTTGCATTTTTTTGCATTTTTTTTGCATATTTTTTTTGCATTTTTTTGCATTTTTTTTTGCATTTTTTTTTGCATTTTTTTGCATTTTTTTTGCATTTTTTTTGCATATTTTTTTGCATTTTTTTGCATTTTTTTGCATTTTTTTTGCATTTTTTTTGCATTTTTTTTTGCATTTTTTTTGCATATTTTTTGCATTTTTTTGCATTTTTTTTGCATATTTTTTTTGCATTTTTTTGCATTTTTTTTGCATTTTTTTTGCATTTTTTTGCATTTTTTTTGCATTTTTTTTGCATTTTTTTTTGCATTTTTTTTGCATTTTTTTTGCATTTTTTTTGCATTTTTTTGCATTTTTTTTGCATATTTTTTTTTGCATTTTTTTGCATTTTTTTTGCATTTTTTTTTGCATTTTTTTGCATTTTTTTTGCATTTTTTTTGCATTTTTTTTGCATTTTTTTGCATTTCTTTTTGCATATTTTTTGCATTTTTTTTTTACATTTTTTTTTGCATTTTTTTTGCATTTTTTTGCAATTTTTTTTGCATTTTTTTGCATTTTTTTTGCATATTTTTTGCATTTTTTTTGCATTTTTTTTTGCATTTTTTTGCATTTTTTTTTGCATTTTTTTTGCATATTTTTTTGCATTTTTTTTGCATTTTTTTTTGCATATTTTTTTGCATTTTTTTGCATTTTTTTTGCATATTTTTTGCATATTTTTTTTGCATTTTTTTGCATTTTTTTTGCATTTTTTTTTGCATATTTTTTGCATTTTTTTGCATATTTTTTTGCATTTTTTTGCATTTTTTTTGCATTTTTTTTGCATTTTTTTTGCATTTTTTTTTGCATTTTTTTGCATTTCTTTTTGCATATTTTTTGCATTTTTTTTTGCATTTTTTTTGCATTTTTTTTGCATTTTTTTTGCATTTTTTTGCATTTTTTTTGCATATTTTTTTTGCATTTTTTTGCATTTTTTTTGCATTTTTTTTTTGCATTTTTTTGCATTTTTTTTGCATTTTTTTTGCATATTTTTTTGCATTTTTTTGCATTTTTTTTGCATTTTTTTTGCATTTTTTTTGCATTTTTTTTTGCATTTTTTTTGCATATTTTTTGCATTTTTTTTGCATTTTTTTTGCATATTTTTTTTGCATTTTTTTGCATTTTTTTTGCATTTTTTTTGCATTTTTTTTGCATTTTTTTTGCATTTTTTTTGCATTTTTTTTTGCATTTTTTTTGCATTGTTTTTGCATTTTTTTTGCATTTTTTTGCATTTTTTTTGCATATTTTTTTTTGCATTTTTTTGCATTTTTTTTGCATTTATTTTTGCATTTTTTTGCATTTTTTTTTGCATTTTTTTTGCATATTTTTTTGCATTTTTTTGCATTTTTTTGCATATTTTTTGCATTTTTTTTGCATATTTTTTTGCATTTTTTTGCATTTTTTTTGCATATTTTTTTCCATTTTTTTTGCATTTTTTTTGCATTTTTTTGCATTTTTTTGCAATTTTTTTTGCATATTTTTTGCATTTTTTTTTGCATTTTTTTGCATTTCTTTTTGCATATTTTTTGCATTTTTTTTTTACATTTTTTTTTGCATTTTTTTTGCATTTTTTTGCAATTTTTTTGCATTTTTTTGCATTTTTTTTGCATATTTTTTGCATTTTTTTTGCATTTTTTTTGGCATTTTTTTGCATTTTTTTTTGCATTTTTTTTGCATATTTTTTTGCATTTTTTTTGCATTTTTTTTGCATATTTTTTTGCATTTTTTTTGCATTTTTTTTGCATTTTTTTTGCATTTTTTTTTGCATTTTTTTTGCATATTTTTTGCATTTTTTTTGCATTTTTTTTGCATATTTTTTTTGCATTTTTTTGCATTTTTTTTGCATTTTTTTTGCATTTTTTTTGCATTTTTTTTGCATTTTTTTGCATTTTTTTTTGCATTTTTTTTGCATTGTTTTTGCATTTTTTTTGCATTTTTTTGCATTTTTTTTGCATATTTTTTTTTGCATTTTTTTGCATTTTTTTTGCATTTTTTTTTGCATTTTTTTGCATTTTTTTTTTGCATTTTTTTTGCATATTTTTTTGCATTTTTTTGCATTTTTTTGCATATTTTTTGCATTTTTTTTGCATATTTTTTTGCATTTTTTTGCATTTTTTTTGCATATTTTTTTCCATTTTTTTTGCATTTTTTTTGCATTTTTTTGCATTTTTTTTGCATTTTTTTTGCATTTTTTTTGCATTTTTTTGCATTTTTTTTGCATATTTTTTTTGCATTTTTTTGCAATTTTTTTTGCATATTTTTTGCATTTTTTTTTTGCATTTTTTTGCATTTCTTTTTGCATATTTTTTGCATTTTTTTTTTACATTTTTTTTTGCATTTTTTTTGCATTTTTTTGCAATTTTTTTTGCATTTTTTTGCATTTTTTTTGCATATTTTTTGCATTTTTTTTGCATTTTTTTTTGCATTTTTTTGCATTTTTTTTTGCATTTTTTTTGCATTTTTTTTTGCATTTTTTTTGCATTTTTTTTGCATATTTTTTTGCATTTTTTTGCATTTTTTTTGCATATTTTTTGCTTTTTTTTTTGCATTTTTTTTTGCATTTTTTTTTGCATTTTTTTGCATTTTTTTTGCATTTTTTTTGCATTTTTTTTGCATTTTTTTGCATTTTTTTGCATTTTTTTGCATATTTTTTTTGCTTTTTTTTGCATTTTTTTGCATTTTTTTTTGCATATTTTTTGCATTTTTTTTGCATATTTTTTTGCATTTTTTTGCATTTTTTTTGCATTTTTTTTGCATTTTTTTTGCATTTTTTTGCAATTTTTTTTGCATATTTTTTGCATTTTTTTTTGCATTTTTTTGCATTTCTTTTTGCATTTTTTTTGCATATTTTTTTTGCATTTTTTTGCATTTTTTTTGCATTTTTTTTTTGCATTTTTTTGCATTTTTTTGCATTTTTTTTGCATATTTTTTTGCATTTTTTTGCATTTTTTTTGCATTTTTTTTGCATTTTTTTTGCATTTTTTTTTGCATTTTTTTTGCATATTTTTTGCATTTTTTTTGCATTTTTTTTGCATATTTTTTTGCATTTTTTTGCATTTTTTTGCATATTTTTTGCATTTTTTTTGCATATTTTTTTGCATTTTTTTGCATTTTTTTTGCATATTTTTTTCCATTTTTTTTGCATTTTTTTTGCATTTTTTTGCATTTTTTTTGCATTTTTTTTGCATTTTTTTTGCATTTTTTTGCATTTTTTTTGCATATTTTTTTTGCATTTTTTTGCAATTTTTTTTGCATATTTTTTGCATTTTTTTTTTGCATTTTTTTGCATTTCTTTTTGCATATTTTTTGCATTTTTTTTTTACATTTTTTTTTGCATTTTTTTTGCATTTTTTTGCAATTTTTTTTGCATTTTTTTGCATTTTTTTTGCATATTTTTTGCATTTTTTTTGCATTTTTTTTTGCATTTTTTTGCATTTTTTTTTGCATTTTTTTTGCATTTTTTTTTGCATTTTTTTTGCATTTTTTTTGCATATTTTTTTGCATTTTTTTGCATTTTTTTTGCATATTTTTTGCTTTTTTTTTTGCATTTTTTTTTGCATTTTTTTTTGCATTTTTTTGCATTTTTTTTGCAGTTTTTTTGCATTTTTTTTGCATTTTTTTGCATTTTTTTGCATTTTTTTGCATATTTTTTTTGCTTTTTTTTGCATTTTTTTGCATTTTTTTTTGCATATTTTTTGCATTTTTTTTGCATATTTTTTTGCATTTTTTTGCATTTTTTTTGCATTTTTTTTGCATTTTTTTTGCATTTTTTTGCAATTTTTTTTGCATATTTTTTGCATTTTTTTTTGCATTTTTTTGCATTTCTTTTTGCATTTTTTTTGCATATTTTTTTTGCATTTTTTTGCATTTTTTTTGCATTTTTTTTTTGCATTTTTTTGCATTTTTTTTGCATTTTTTTTGCATATTTTTTTGCATTTTTTTGCATTTTTTTTGCATTTTTTTTGCATTTTTTTTGCATTTTTTTTTGCATTTTTTTTGCATATTTTTTGCATTTTTTTTGCATTTTTTTTGCATATTTTTTTTGCATTTTTTTGCATTTTTTTTGCATTTTTTTTGCATTTTTTTTGCATTTTTTTTGCATTTTTTTTGCATTTTTTTTTGCATTTTTTTTGCATTGTTTTTGCATTTTTTTTGCATTTTTTTGCATTTTTTTTGCATATTTTTTTTTGCATTTTTTTGCATTTTTTTTGCATTTTTTTTTGCATTTTTTTGCATTTTTTTTTGCATTTTTTTTGCATATTTTTTTGCATTTTTTTGCATTTTTTTGCATATTTTTTGCATTTTTTTTGCATATTTTTTTGCATTTTTTTGCATTTTTTTGCATATTTTTTTCCATTTTTTTTGCATTTTTTTTGCATTTTTTTGCATTTTTTTTGCATTTTTTTTGCATTTTTTTTGCATTTTTTTGCATTTTTTTTGCATATTTTTTTTGCATTTTTTTGCAATTTTTTTTGCATATTTTTTGCATTTTTTTTTGCATTTTTTTGCATTTCTTTTTGCATATTTTTTGCATTTTTTTTTTACATTTTTTTTTGCATTTTTTTTGCATTTTTTTGCAATTTTTTTTGCATTTTTTTGCATTTTTTTTGCATATTTTTTGCATTTTTTTTGCATTTTTTTTTGCATTTTTTTGCATTTTTTTTTGCATTTTTTTTGCATATTTTTTTGCATTTTTTTTGCATTTTTTTTGCATATTTTTTTGCATTTTTTTGCATTTTTTTTGCATATTTTTTGCTTTTTTTTTTGCATTTTTTTTTGCATTTTTTTTTGCATTTTTTTGCATTTTTTTTGCATTTTTTTTGCATTTTTTTTGCATTTTTTTTGCATTTTTTTGCATTTTTTTGCATATTTTTTTTGCTTTTTTTTGCATTTTTTTGCATTTTTTTTTGCATATTTTTTGCATTTTTTTTGCATATTTTTTTGCATTTTTTTGCATTTTTTTTGCATTTTTTTTGCATTTTTTTTGCATTTTTTTGCAATTTTTTTTGCATATTTTTTGCATTTTTTTTGCATTTTTTTGCATTTCTTTTTGCATATTTTTTTGCATATTTTTTGCATTTTTTTTTGCATTTTTTTGCATTTTTTTGCATATTTTTTTGCATTTTTTGCATTTTTTTTGCATATTTTTTGCTTTTTTTTGCATTTTTTTTGCATTTTTTTTTGCATTTTTTTGCATTTTTTTTGCATTTTTTTTTGCATTTTTTTGCATTTTTTTTTGCATTTTTTTTGCATTTTTTTTGCATTTTTTTTGCATTTTTTTGCATTTTTTTGCATATTTTTTTTGCATATTTTTGCATTTTTTTTGCATTTTTTTTTGCATATTTTTTGCATTTTTTTTGCATATTTTTTTGCATTTTTTTGCATTTTTTTTGCATTTTTTTTGCATATTTTTTGCATTTTTTTTTGCATTTTTTTTGCATATTTTTTTTGCATTTTTTTTGCATTTTTTTTTGCATTTTTTTGCATTTTTTTGCATTTTTTTTGCTTTTTTTTTGCTTTTTTTTGCATTTTTTTTGCATTTTTTTTGCATTTTTTTTTTGCATTTTTTTGCATTTTTTTTGCATATTTTTTTTGCATTTTTTTGCATTTTTTTTGCATTTTTTTTTTGCATTTTTTTGCATTTTTTTTTGCATTTTTTTTGCATATTTTTTTGCATTTTTTTGCATTTTTTTGCATATTTTTTGCATTTTTTTTGCATTTTTTTTTGCATTTTTTTTGCATATTTTTTTGCATTTTTTTGCATTTTTTTTTGCATTTTTTTTGCATATTTTTTTGCATTTTTTTGCATTTTTTTTGCTTTTTTTTGCATTTTTTTGCATTTTTTTTGCATATTTTTTGCATTTTTTTGCATTTTTTTTGCATTTTTTTGCATTTTTTTTGCATTTTTTTGCAATTTTTTTTGCATATTTTTTGCATTTTTTTTTTGCATTTTTTTGCATTTCTTTTTGCATATTTTTTGCATATTTTTTTGCATTTTTTTGCATTTCTTTTTGCATATTTTTTTTGCATTTTTTTGCATTTCTTTTTGCATATTTTTTTGCATATTTTTTGCATTTTTTTTTGCATTTTTTTGCATTTTTTTGCATATTTTTTTGCATTTTTTGCATTTTTTTTGCATATTTTTTGCTTTTTTTTGCATTTTTTTTGCATTTTTTTTTGCATTTTTTTGCATTTTTTTTTGCATTTTTTTTGCATTTTTTTTGCATTTTTTTTGCATTTTTTTGCATTTTTTTGCATATTTTTTTTGCATATTTTTGCATTTTTTTTGCATTTTTTTTTGCATATTTTTTGCATTTTTTTTGCATATTTTTTTGCATTTTTTTGCATTTTTTTTGCATTTTTTTTGCATATTTTTTGCATTTTTTTTTGCATTTTTTTTGCATATTTTTTTTGCATTTTTTTTGCATTTTTTTTTGCATTTTTTTGCATTTTTTTGCATTTTTTTTGCTTTTTTTTTGCTTTTTTTTGCATTTTTTTTGCATTTTTTTTGCATTTTTTTTTGCATTTTTTTGCATTTTTTTTGCATATTTTTTTTGCATTTTTTTGCATTTTTTTTGCATTTTTTTTTTGCATTTTTTTGCATTTTTTTTTGCATTTTTTTTGCATATTTTTTTGCATTTTTTTGCATTTTTTTGCATATTTTTTGCATTTTTTTTGCATTTTTTTTTGCATTTTTTTTGCATATTTTTTTGCATTTTTTTGCATTTTTTTTTGCATTTTTTTTGCATATTTTTTTGCATTTTTTTGCATTTTTTTTGCTTTTTTTTGCATTTTTTTGCATTTTTTTTGCATATTTTTTGCATTTTTTTGCATTTTTTTTGCATTTTTTTGCATTTTTTTTGCATTTTTTTGCAATTTTTTTTGCATATTTTTTGCATTTTTTTTTTGCATTTTTTTGCATTTCTTTTTGCATATTTTTTGCATATTTTTTTGCATTTTTTTGCATTTCTTTTTGCATATTTTTTTTGCATTTTTTTGCATTTTTTTTGCATTTTTTTTTGCATATTTTTTGCATTTTTTTTGCATATTTTTTTGCATTTTTTTGCATTTTTTTTGCATTTTTTTTGCATATTTTTTGCATTTTTTTTTGCATTTTTTTTGCATATTTTTTTTGCATTTTTTTTGCATTTTTTTTTGCATTTTTTTGCATTTTTTTGCATTTTTTTTGCTTTTTTTTTGCTTTTTTTTGCATTTTTTTTGCATTTTTTTTGCATTTTTTTTGCATTTTTTTGCATTTTTTTTGCATATTTTTTTTGCATTTTTTTTGCATTTTTTTTTGCATTTTTTTGCATTTTTTTTTGCATTTTTTTTGCATATTTTTTGCATTTTTTTTTGCATATTTTTTGCATTTTTTTTGCATATTTTTTTGCATTTTTTTGCATTTTTTTTTGCATTTTTTTTGCATATTTTTTGCATTTTTTTTTGCATTTTTTTTGCATATTTTTTTTGCATTTTTTTTGCATTTTTTTTGCATTTTTTTGCATTTTTTTGCATTTTTTTTGCTTTTTTTTGCTTTTTTTTGCATTTTTTTTGCATTTTTTTTGCATTTTTTTTGCATTTTTTTGCAATTTTTTTGCATATTTTTTTTGCATTTTTTTGCATTTTTTTTGCATTTTTTTTTGCTTTTTTTTGCATTTTTTTTGCATTTTTTTTGCATTTTTTTTTGCATTTTTTTTGCATATTTTTTGCATTTTTTTTGCATATTTTTTTGCATTTTTTTTTGCATATTTTTTTGCATTTTTTTGCATATTTTTTTTGCATTTTTTTTGCATATTTTTTTGCATTTTTTTTTGCATATTTTTTTGCATTTTTTTGCATTTTTTTTTGCATTTTTTTTGCATTTTTTTTGCATTTTTTTTGCATTTTTTTGCATTTTTTTGCATTTTTTTTGCATATTTTTTTTGCATTTTTTTGCATTTTTTTTGCATTTTTTTTTTGCATTTTTTTGCATTTTTTTTGCATTTTTTTTGCATATTTTTTTGCATTTTTTTGCATTTTTTTGCATATTTTTTGCATTTTTTTTGCATATTTTTTTGCATTTTTTTTGCATATTTTTTTGCATTTTTTTGCATTTTTTTTTGCATTTTTTTTGCATATTTTTTTGCATTTTTTTGCATTTTTTTTGCTTTTTTTTGCATTTTTTTGCATTTTTTTTGCATATTTTTTGCATTTTTTTGCATTTTTTTTGCATTTTTTTGCATTTTTTTTGCATTTTTTTGCAATTTTTTTTGCATATTTTTTGCATTTTTTTTTGCATTTTTTTGCATTTTTTTGCATTTTTTTTGCTTTTTTTTTGCTTTTTTTTGCATTTTTTTTGCATTTTTTTTGCATTTTTTTTGCATTTTTTTGCATTTTTTTTGCATATTTTTTTTGCATTTTTTTGCATTTTTTTTGCATTTTTTTTTGCATTTTTTTGCATTTTTTTTTGCATTTTTTTTGCATATTTTTTTGCATTTTTTTGCATTTTTTTTTGCATTTTTTTGCATTTCTTTTTGCATATTTTTTGCATATTTTTTTGCATATTTTTTGCATATTTTTTTGCATATTTTTTGCATTTTTTTTGCATATTTTTTTGCATTTTTTTGCATTTTTTTTGCATTTTTTTTGCATATTTTTTGCATTTTTTTTGCATTTTTTTTGCATATTTTTTTTGCATTTTTTTTGCATTTTTTTTGCATTTTTTTGCATTTTTTTGCATTTTTTTTGCTTTTTTTTTGCTTTTTTTTGCATTTTTTTTGCATTTTTTTTGCATTTTTTTTGCATTTTTTTGCAATTTTTTTGCATATTTTTTTTGCATTTTTTTGCATTTTTTTTGCATTTTTTTTTGCTTTTTTTTGCATTTTTTTTTGCATTTTTTTTGCATTTTTTTTTGCATTTTTTTTGCATATTTTTTGCATTTTTTTTGCATATTTTTTTGCATTTTTTTTTGCATATTTTTTTGCATTTTTTTGCATATTTTTTTTGCATTTTTTTTGCATATTTTTTTGCATTTTTTTTTGCATATTTTTTGGCATTTTTTTGCATTTTTTTTTGCATTTTTTTTGCATTTTTTTTGCATTTTTTTTGCATTTTTTTTGCATTTTTTTGCATTTTTTTTGCATTTTTTTTTTGCATTTTTTTGCATTTTTTTTGCATTTTTTTTTGCATTTTTTTGCATTTTTTTTTGCATTTTTTTTGCATATTTTTTTGCATTTTTTTGCATTTTTTTGCATATTTTTTGCATTTTTTTTGCATATTTTTTTGCATTTTTTTTGCATATTTTTTTGCATTTTTTTGCATTTTTTTTTGCATTTTTTTTGCATATTTTTTTGCATTTTTTTGCATTTTTTTTGCTTTTTTTTGCATTTTTTTGCATTTTTTTTGCATATTTTTTGCATTTTTTTGCATTTTTTTTGCATTTTTTTGCATTTTTTTTGCATTTTTTTGCAATTTTTTTTGCATATTTTTTGCATATTTTTTTGCATTTTTTTGCATTTCTTTTTGCATATTTTTTTTGCATTTTTTTGCATTTTTTTTGCATTTTTTTGCATTTTTTTTGCATTTTTTTGCAATTTTTTTTGCATATTTTTTGCATTTTTTTTTGCATTTTTTTGCATTTCTTTTTGCATATTTTTTGCATATTTTTTTGCATTTTTTTGCATTTCTTTTTGCATATTTTTTTTGCATTTTTTTGCATTTTTTTTGCATTTTTTTTTGCATATTTTTTGCATTTTTTTTGCATTTTTTTTGCATTTTTTTGCAATTTTTTTGCATATTTTTTTTGCATTTTTTTGCATTTTTTTTGCATTTTTTTTTGCATTTTTTTGCATTTTTTTTTGCATTTTTTTTGCATATTTTTTTGCATTTTTTTTGCATATTTTTTGCATTTTTTTTGCATATTTTTTTGCATTTTTTTTTGCATATTTTTTTGCATTTTTTTGCATATTTTTTTTGCATTTTTTTTGCATATTTTTTTGCATTTTTTTTTGCATATTTTTTTGCATTTTTTTGCATTTTTTTTTGCATTTTTTTTGCATTTTTTTTGCATTTTTTTTGCATTTTTTTTGCATTTTTTTGCATTTTTTTTGCATATTTTTTTTGCATTTTTTTGCATTTTTTTTGCATTTTTTTTTTGCATTTTTTTGCATTTTTTTTGCATTTTTTTTGCATATTTTTTTGCATTTTTTTGCATTTTTTTGCATATTTTTTGCATTTTTTTTGCATATTTTTTTGCATTTTTTTTGCATATTTTTTTGCATTTTTTTGCATTTTTTTTTGCATTTTTTTTGCATATTTTTTTGCATTTTTTTGCATTTTTTTTGCTTTTTTTTGCATTTTTTTGCATTTTTTTTGCATATTTTTTGCATTTTTTTGCATTTTTTTTGCATTTTTTTGCATTTTTTTTGCATTTTTTTGCAATTTTTTTTGCATATTTTTTGCATTTTTTTTTGCATTTTTTTGCATTTCTTTTTGCATATTTTTTGCATATTTTTTTGCATTTTTTTGCATTTCTTTTTGCATATTTTTTTTGCATTTTTTTGCATTTTTTTTGCATTTTTTTTTGCATATTTTTTGCATATTTTTTGCATATTTTTTTGCATTTTTTTGCATTTTTTTTGCATTTTTTTTGCATATTTTTTGCATTTTTTTTTGCATTTTTTTTGCATATTTTTTTGCATTTTTTTTGCATTTTTTTTGGCATTTTTTTGCATTTTTTTGCATTTTTTTTGCTTTTTTTTTGCTTTTTTTTGCATTTTTTTTGCATTTTTTTTGCATTTTTTTTGCATTTTTTTGCATTTTTTTTGCATATTTTTTTTGCATTTTTTTGCATTTTTTTTGCATTTTTTTTTGCATTTTTTTGCATTTTTTTTTGCATTTTTTTTGCATATTTTTTTGCATTTTTTTGCATTTTTTTTGCATATTTTTTGCATTTTTTTTGCATATTTTTTTGCATTTTTTTTTGCATATTTTTTTGCATTTTTTTGCATTTTTTTTTGCATTTTTTTTGCAAATTTTTTTGCATTTTTTTGCATTTTTTTTGCTTTTTTTTTGCATTTTTTTGCATTTTTTTTGCATTTTTTTTGCATTTTTTTTTGCATTTTTTTGCATTTTTTTTGCATATTTTTTTTGCATTTTTTTGCATTTTTTTTGCATTTTTTTTTGCATTTTTTTTGCATTTTTTTGCATTTTTTTTTGCATTTTTTTGCATTTTTTTTGCATTTTTTTGCATATTTTTTGCATTTTTTTTGCATTTTTTTTGCAGTTTTTTTGCATTTTTGTTGCATTTTTTTTTGCATTTTTTTGCATTTTTTTGCATTTTTTTTGCTTTTTTTTTGCATTTTTTTTGCATTTTTTTTGCATTTTTTTTGCATTTTTTTTGCATTTTTTTGCATTTTTTTTGCATATTTTTTTTGCATTTTTTTGCATTTTTTTTGCATTTTTTTTTTGCATTTTTTTGCATTTTTTTTTGCATTTTTTTGCATATTTTTTTGCATTTTTTTGCATTTTTTTGCATATTTTTTGCATTTTTTTTGCATATTTTTTTGCATTTTTTTTGCATATTTTTTTGCATTTTTTTGCATTTTTTTTTGCATTTTTTTTGCATATTTTTTTGCATTTTTTTTGCATTTTTTTTGCTTTTTTTTGCATTTTTTTGCATTTTTTTTGCATATTTTTTGCATTTTTTTGCATTTTTTTTGCATTTTTTTGCATTTTTTTTGCATTTTTTTGCAATTTTTTTTGCATATTTTTTGCATTTTTTTTTGCATTTCTTTTTGCATATTTTTTGCATATTTTTTTGCATTTTTTTGCATTTCTTTTTGCATATTTTTTGCTTTTTTTTTGCATTTTTTTTGCATTTTTTTTTGCATTTTTTTGCATTTTTTTTGCATTTTTTTTGCATTTTTTTTGCATTTTTTTTTGCATTTTTTTGCATTTCTTTTTGCATATTTTTTGCATTTTTTTTTACATTTTTTTTTGCATTTTTTTTGCATATTTTTTGCATTTTTTTTGCATATTTTTTTGCATATTTTTTTGCATTTTTTTTGCATTTTTTTTGCATATTTTTTGCATTTTTTTTTGCATTTTTTTTGCATTTTTTTTGCATTTTTTTTGCATTTTTTTTGCATTTTTTTGCATTTTTTTTTGCATTTTTTTTGCTTTTTTTTTGCATTTTTTTTGCATTTTTTTTGCATTTTTTTTGCATTTTTTTTGCATTTTTTTGCATTTTTTTTGCATATTTTTTTTGCATTTTTTTGCATTTTTTTGCATTTTTTTTTTGCATTTTTTTGCATTTTTTTTGCATTTTTTTTGCATATTTTTTTGCATTTTTTTGCATTTTTTTGCATATTTTTTGCATTTTTTTTGCATATTTTTTTGCATTTTTTTTGCATATTTTTTTGCATTTTTTAGCATTTTTTTTTGCATTTTTTTTGCATATTTTTTTGCATTTTTTTTGCATTTTTTTTGCTTTTTTTTGCATTTTTTTGCATTTTTTTTGCATATTTTTTGCATTTTTTTGCATTTTTTTTGCATTTTTTTGCATTTTTTTTGCATTTTTTTGCAATTTTTTTTGCATATTTTTTGCATTTTTTTTTGCATTTCTTTTTGCATATTTTTTGCATATTTTTTTGCATTTTTTTGCATTTCTTTTTGCATATTTTTTGCTTTTTTTTTGCATTTTTTTTGCATTTTTTTTTGCATTTTTTTGCATTTTTTTTGCATTTTTTTTGCATTTTTTTTGCATTTTTTTTTGCATTTTTTTGCATTTCTTTTTGCATATTTTTTGCATTTTTTTTTTACATTTTTTTTTGCATTTTTTTTGCATATTTTTTGCATTTTTTTTGCATATTTTTTTGCATTTTTTTGCATTTTTTTTGCATTTTTTTTGCATTTTTTTTGCATTTTTTTGCAATTTTTTTTGCATATTTTTTGCATTTTTTTTTGCATTTTTTTGCATTTCCTTTTGCATATTTTTTGCATATTTTTTTGCATTTTTTTGCATTTTTTTTGCATTTTTTTGCATTTTTTTTGCATTTTTTTGCATTTTTTTTGCATTTTTTTTGCATTTTTTTTGCATTTTTTTGGATTTTTTTTGCATTTTTTTTTGCATTTTTTTGCATTTTTTTTGCATTTTTTTTGCATATTTTTTTGCATTTTTTGCATTTTTTTGCATATTTTTTGCATTTTTTTTGCATTTTTTTTTGCATTTTTTTGCATTTTTTTTGCATATTTTTTTGCATTTTTTTTTGCATTTTTTTTTGCATTTTTTTGCATTTTTTTTGCATTTTTTTTGCATTTTTTTTGCATTTTTTTGCATTTTTTTTGCATATTTTTTTTGCATTTTTTTGCAATTTTTTTTGCATATTTTTTGCATTTTTTTGCATTTTTTTTGCATATTTTTTGCTTTTTTTTTTGCATTTTTTTTGCATTTTTTTTTGCATTTTTTTGCATTTTTTTTGCATATTTTTTTGCATTTTTTTGCATTTTTTTTTTGCATATTTTTTGCTTTTTTTTGCATTTTTTTTTGCATTTTTTTGCATTTTTTTTTTGCATTTTTTTTGCATTTTTTTTGCATTTTTTTTTGCATTTTTTTGCATTTTTTTTGCATATTTTTTTTTGCATTTTTTTGCATTTTTTTTGCATTTTTTTTTGCATATTTTTTGCATTTTTTTTGCATATTTTTTTGCATTTTTTTTGCATTTTTTTTGCATTTTTTTTGCATATTTTTTGCATTTTTTTTTGCATTTTTTTTGCATATTTTTTTGCATTTTTTTGCATTTTTTTTTGCATTTTTTTGCATTTTTTTTGCATTTTTTTTGCTTTTTTTTTGCTTTTTTTTGCATTTTTTTTGCATTTTTTTTGCATTTTTTTTGCATTTTTTTGCATTTTTTTTGCATTTTTTTTTTGCATTTTTTTGCATTTTTTTTGCATATTTTTTGCATTTTTTTTGCATATTTTTTTGCATTTTTTTTTGCATATTTTTTTGCATATTTTTTTGCATTTTTTTTTGCATTTTTTTTGCATATTTTTTTGCATTTTTTTGCATTTTTTTTGCTTTTTTTTTGCATTTTTTTGCATTTTTTTTGCATTTTTTTTGCATTTTTTTTTGCATTTTTTTGCATTTTTTTTGCATATTTTTTTTGCATTTTTTTGCATTTTTTTGCATTTTTTTTTGCATATTTTTTGCATTTTTTTTGCATTTTTTTTTGCATTTTTTTGCATTTTTTTTGCATTTTTTTTGCATATTTTTTGCATTTTTTTTTGCATTTTTTTTGCATTTTTTTTGCATTTTTTTTGCATTTTTTTTTGCATTTTTTTTGCATTTTTTTTGCATTTTTTTTGCATTTTTTTTGCATTTTTTTGCATTTTTTTTGCATTTTTTTTGCATTTTTTTGCATTTTTTTGCATTTTTTTTGCATATTTTTTTTGCATTTTTTTGCATTTTTTTTTGCATTTTTTTTTTGCATTTTTTTGCATTTTTTTTTGCATTTTTTTTGCATATTTTTTTGCATTTTTTTGCATTTTTTTGCATATTTTTTGCATTTTTTTGCATATTTTTTTGCATTTTTTTTGCATATTTTTTTGCATTTTTTGCATTTTTTTTTGCATTTTTTTTGCATATTTTTTTGCATTTTTTTGCATTTTTTTTGCTTTTTTTTGCATTTTTTTGCATTTTTTTTGCATATTTTTTGCATTTTTTTGCATTTTTTTTGCATATTTTTGCATTTTTTTTGCATTTTTTTGCAATTTTTTTTGCATATTTTTTGCATTTTTTTTTTGCATTTTTTTGCATTTCTTTTTGCATATTTTTTGCATATTTTTTTGCATTTTTTTGCATTTCTTTTTGCATTTTTTTTGCATTTTTTTTGCATTTTTTTTTGCATTTTTTTGCATTTTTTTTGCATATTTTTTTGCATTTTTTTTGCATTTTTTTTTGCATTTTTTTGCATTTTTTTTGCATTTTTTTTGCATTTTTTTTTGCATTTTTTTGCATTTTTTTTGCATTTTTTTTGCATATTTTTTTTGCATTTTTTTGCAATTTTTTTTGCATATTTTTTGCTTTTTTTTTGCATTTTTTTTGCATTTTTTTTGCATTTTTTTTTGCATTTTTTTTGCATTTTTTTTGCATATTTTTTGCATTTTTTTTTGCATTTTTTTTGCATATTTTTTTTGCATTTTTTTTGCATTTTTTTTTGCATTTTTTTGCATTTTTTTGCATTTTTTTGCATTTTTTTTGCATATTTTTTTTGCATTTTTTTGCATTTTTTTTGCATTTTTTTTTGCATATTTTTTGCATTTTTTTTGCATATTTTTTTGCATTTTTTTTGCATTTTTTTTGCATATTTTTTGCATTTTTTTTTGCATTTTTTTTGCATATTTTTTTGCATTTTTTTGCATTTTTTTTTGCATTTTTTTGCATTTTTTTGCATTTTTTTTGAATATTTTTTTTGCATTTTTTTGCATTTTTTTGCATTTTTTTGCATTTTTTTTGCATTTTTTTTTGCATTTCTTTTTGCATATTTTTTGCATTTTTTTTGCATATTTTTTGCATTTTTTTTTGCATTTTTTTGCATATTTTTTTTGCATTTTTTTTGCATATTTTTTTGCTTTTTTTTGCATTTTTTTTGCATTTTTTTTGCATTTTTTTGCATTTTTTTTGCATTTTTTTTGCATTTTTTTGCATTTTTTTGCATTTTTTTTGCATATTTTTTTTGCATTTTTTTGCATTTTTTTTTGCATTTTTTTTTTGCATTTTTTTGCATTTTTTTTTGCATTTTTTTTGCATATTTTTTTGCATTTTTTTGCATTTTTTTGCATATTTTTTGCATTTTTTTGCATATTTTTTTGCATTTTTTTTGCATATTTTTTTGCATTTTTTGCATTTTTTTTTGCATTTTTTTTGCATATTTTTTTGCATTTTTTTGCATTTTTTTTGCTTTTTTTTGCATTTTTTTGCATTTTTTTTGCATATTTTTTGCATTTTTTTGCATTTTTTTTGCATATTTTTGCATTTTTTTTGCATTTTTTTGCAATTTTTTTTGCATATTTTTTGCATTTTTTTTTGCATTTTTTTGCATTTCTTTTTGCATATTTTTTGCATATTTTTTTGCATTTTTTTGCATTTCTTTTTGCATATTTTTTGCATTTTTTTTGCATTTTTTTTTGCATTTTTTTGCATTTTTTTTGCATATTTTTTTGCATTTTTTTTGCATTTTTTTTTGCATTTTTTTGCATTTTTTTTGCATTTTTTTTGCATTTTTTTTTGCATTTTTTTGCATTTTTTTTGCATTTTTTTTGCATATTTTTTTTGCATTTTTTTGCAATTTTTTTTGCATATTTTTTGCTTTTTTTTTGCATTTTTTTTGCATTTTTTTTGCATTTTTTTTTGCATTTTTTTTGCATTTTTTTTGCATATTTTTTGCATTTTTTTTTGCATTTTTTTTGCATATTTTTTTTGCATTTTTTTTGCATTTTTTTTTGCATTTTTTTGCATTTTTTTTGCATTTTTTTTGCTTTTTTTTTGCTTTTTTTTTGCATTTTTTTTGCATTTTTTTTGCATTTTTTTTGCATTTTTTTGCATTTTTTTTGCATATTTTTTTTGCATTTTTTTGCATTTTTTTTTGCATTTTTTTGCATTTTTTTTGCATTTTTTTTGCATTTCTTTTTGCATATTTTTTTGCATTTTTTTTTGCATTTTTTTTGCATTTTTTTTGCATTTTTTTTTGCATTTTTTTGCATTTTTTTTGCATATTTTTTTTGCATTTTTTTGCATTTTTTTTGCATTTTTTTTTGCATATTTTTTGCATTTTTTTTGCATATTTTTTTGCATTTTTTTTGCATTTTTTTTGCATATTTTTTGCATTTTTTTTTGCATTTTTTTTGCATATTTTTTTGCATTTTTTTGCATTTTTTTTTGCATTTTTTTGCATTTTTTTGCATTTTTTTTGAATATTTTTTTTGCATTTTTTTGCATTTTTTTGCATTTTTTTGCATTTTTTTTGCATTTTTTTTTGCATTTCTTTTTGCATATTTTTTGCATTTTTTTTGCATATTTTTTGCATTTTTTTTTGCATTTTTTTGCATATTTTTTTTGCATTTTTTTTGCATTTTTTTTTGCATTTTTTTGCATTTTTTTTTGCATTTTTTTTGCATTTTTTTTGCATTTTTTTTAGCATTTTTTTTGCATTTTTTTTGCATTTTTTTTGCATTTTTTTGCATTTTTTTTGCATATTTTTTTTGCATTTTTTTGCATTTTTTTGCATTTTTTTTTGCATTTTTTTGCATTTTTTTTTGCATTTTTTTTGCATATTTTTTTGCTTTTTTTTGCATTTTTTTTGCATATTTTTTTTGTATTTTTTTGCATTTTTTTTTGCATTTTTTTTTGCATATTTTTTGCATTTTTTTTGCATATTTTTTTGCATTTTTTTGCATTTTTTTTGCATTTTTTTTGCATATTTTTTGCATTTTTTTTGCATTTTTTTTGCATATTTTTTGCATTTTTTTTGCATTTTTTTTGCATATTTTTTTTGCATTTTTTTTTTTGCATTTTTTTGCATTTTTTTGCATTTTTTTTGCTTTTTTTTTGCATTTTTTTTTGCATTTTTTTGCATTTTTTTTGCATTTTTTTTGCATTTTTTTGCATTTTTTTTGCATATTTTTTTTGCAATTTTTTGCATTTTTTTTGCATTTTTTTTTGCATTTTTTTGCATTTTTTTTTGCATTTTTTTTGCATTTTTTTTGCATTTTTTTGCATTTTTTTTGCATATTATTTGCATTTTTTTTGCATATTTTTTTGCATTTTTTTTGCATATTTTTTTGCATTTTTTTGCATTTTTTTTTGCATTTTTTTTTGCATTTTTTTTGCATATTTTTTTGCATTTTTTTTGAATTTTTTTTGCATATTTTTTTGCATTTTTTTGCATTTTTTTTGCATATTTTTTGCTTTTTTTTTTGCATTTTTTTTTGCATTTTTTTTTGCATTTTTTTGCATTTTTTTTTGCATTTTTTTTGCATTTTTTTTGCAATTTTTTTTGCATTTTTTTGCATTTTTTTTGCATATTTTTTTTGCATTTTTTTGCATTTTTTTTGCATTTTTTTTTGCATTTTTTTGCATTTTTTTTGCATTTTTTTTTGCATATTTTTTGCATTTTTTTTTGCATATTTTTTGCATTTTTTTTTGCATTTTTTTTGCATTTTTTTTGCATTTTTTTTTGCATTTTTTTGCATTTTTTTTGCATATTTTTTTTGCATTTTTTTGCATTTTTTTTGCATTTTTTTTTGCATATTTTTTGCATTTTTTTTGCATATTTTTTTGCATTTTTTTTGCATTTTTTTTGCATATTTTTTGCATTTTTTTTGCATTTTTTTTGCATATTTTTTTTGCATTTTTTTTGCATTTTTTTTTGCATTTTTTTGCATTTTTTTTGCATTTTTTTTGCATATTTTTTTTGCATTTTTTTGCATTTTTTTTGCATTTTTTTGCATTTTTTTTGCATTTTTTTTTGCATTTCTTTTTGCATATTTTTTGCATTTTTTTGCATATTTTTTGCATTTTTTTTTGCATTTTTTTTGCATATTTTTTTTGCATTTTTTTGCATTTTTTTTTGCATTTTTTTGCATTTTTTTTGCATTTTTTTTGCATTTTTTTTGCATTTTTTTTAGCATTTTTTTTGCATTTTTTTTTGCATTTTTTTTGCATTTTTTTGCATTTTTTTGCATATTTTTTTTGCATTTTTTTGCATTTTTTTTGCATTTTTTTTTTGCATTTTTTTGCATTTTTTTTTGCATTTTTTTGCATATTTTTTTGCTTTTTTTTGCATTTTTTTTGCATATTTTTTTTGTATTTTTTTGCATTTTTTTTGCATTTTTTTTTGCATATTTTTTGCATTTTTTTTGCATATTTTTTTGCATTTTTTTGCATTTTTTTTGCATTTTTTTTGCATATTTTTTGCATTTTTTTTGCATTTTTTTTGCATTTTTTTTTTGCATTTTTTTTTTTGCATTTTTTTGCATTTTTTTTGCATTTTTTTTGCTTTTTTTTTGCATTTTTTTTTGCATTTTTTTGCATTTTTTTTGCATTTTTTTTGCATTTTTTTGCATTTTTTTTGCATATTTTTTTTGCAATTTTTTGCATTTTTTTTGCATTTTTTTTTGCATTTTTTTGCAATTTTTTTTGCATTTTTTTTGCATTTTTTTTTGCATTTTTTTGTATTTTTTTTGCATATTATTTGCATTTTTTTTGCATATTTTTTTGCATTTTTTTGCATATTTTTTTGCATTTTTTTGCATTTTTTTTGCATTTTTTTTGCATATGTTTTTTGCATTTTTTTGCATTTTTTTTGCATTTTTTTTTGCATTTTTTTGCATTTTTTTTGCATTTTTTTTGCATATTTTTTTGCATTTTTTTGCATTTTTTTTGCATTTTTTTTGCATTTTTTTTGCATTTTTTTTGCATTTTTTTGCAATTTTTTTTGCATATTTTTTGCATTTTTTTTTGCATTCTTTTGCATTTCTTTTTGCATATTTTTTGCATATTTTTTTGCATTTTTTTGCATTTTTTTGCATTTTTTTGCATATTTTTTGCATTTTTTTTTGCATTTTTTTTGCATATTTTTTTTGCAGTTTTTTTGCATTTTTTTTTTGCATTTTTTTGCATTTTTTTTGCATTTTTTTTGCATTTTTTTTGCATTTTTTTTGCATTTTTTTGCATTTTTTTTGCATTTTTTTTGCATTTTTTTTGCATTTTTTTTGCATTTTTTTGCATTTTTTTTGCATATTTTTTTTGCATTTTTTTGCATTTTTTTTGCATTTTTTTTTGCATTTTTTTGCATTTTTTTTGCATTTTTTTTGCATATTTTTTTGCATTTTTTTGCATTTTTTGCATTTTTTTCGCATATTTTTTTTTTGCATTTTTTTTGCATTTTTTTGCATTTTTTTTGCATATTTTTTGCATTTTTTTTTGCATATTTATTGCATTTTTTTTGCATTTTTTTTTGCATTTTTTTGCATTTTTTTTTGCATTTTTTTTGCATATTTTTTGCATTTTTTTTTGCATTTCTTTTTGCATATTTTTTGCATTTTTTTGCATATTTTTTGCATTTTTTTTGCATTTTTTTTGCATATTTTTTTTGCATTTTTTTTGCATTTTTTTTAGCATTTTTTTTGCATTTTTTTTTGCATTTTTTTTGCATTTTTTTGCATTTTTTTGCATATTTTTTTTGCATTTTTTTGCATTTTTTTTGCATTTTTTTTTTGCATTTTTTGCATTTTTTTTTGCATTTTTTTGCATATTTTTTTGCTTTTTTTTGCATTTTTTTTGCATATTTTTTTTGTATTTTTTTGCATTTTTTTTGCATTTTTTTTTGCATATTTTTTGCATTTTTTTTGCATATTTTTTTGCATTTTTTTGCATTTTTTTTGCATTTTTTTTGCATATTTTTTGCATTTTTTTTGCATTTTTTTTGCATTTTTTTTTTGCATTTTTTTTTTTTGCATTTTTTTGCATTTTTTTTGCATTTTTTTTGCTTTTTTTTTGCATTTTTTTTTGCATTTTTTTGCATTTTTTTTGCATTTTTTTTGCATTTTTTTGCATTTTTTTTGCATATTTTTTTTGCAATTTTTTGCATTTTTTTTGCATTTTTTTTTGCATTTTTTTGCAATTTTTTTTGCATTTTTTTTGCATTTTTTTTGCATTTTTTTGTATTTTTTTTGCATATTATTTGCATTTTTTTTGCATATTTTTTTGCATTTTTTTGCATATTTTTTTGCATTTTTTTGCATTTTTTTTGCATTTTTTTGCATATGTTTTTTGCATTTTTTTGCATTTTTTTTGCATTTTTTTTTGCATTTTTTTTGCATTTTTTTTGCATTTTTTTTGCATATTTTTTTGCATTTTTTTGCATTTTTTTTGCATTTTTTTTGCATTTTTTTTGCATTTTTTTTGCATTTTTTTGCAATTTTTTTTGCATATTTTTTGCATTTTTTTTTGCATTCTTTTGCATTTCTTTTTGCATATTTTTTGCATATTTTTTTGCATTTTTTTGCATTTTTTTTGCATTTTTTTGCATATTTTTTGCATTTTTTTTTGCATTTTTTTTGCATATTTTTTTTGCAGTTTTTTTGCATTTTTTTTTTGCATTTTTTGCATTTTTTTTGCATTTTTTTTGCATTTTTTTTGCATTTTTTTTGCATTTTTTTGCATTTTTTTTGCATTTTTTTTGCATTTTTTTTGCATTTTTTTTGCATTTTTTTGCATTTTTTTTGCATATTTTTTTTGCATTTTTTTGCATTTTTTTTGCATTTTTTTTTTGCATTTTTTTGCATTTTTTTTGCATTTTTTTTGCATATTTTTTTGCATTTTTTTGCATTTTTTGCATTTTTTTCGCATATTTTTTTTTGCATTTTTTTTGCATTTTTTTGCATTTTTTTTGCATATTTTTTGCATTTTTTTTTGCATATTTATTGCATTTTTTTTGCATTTTTTTTTGCATTTTTTTGCATTTTTTTTTGCATTTTTTTTGCATATTTTTTGCATTTTTTTTTGCATTTCTTTTTGCATATTTTTTGCATTTTTTTGCATATTTTTTGCATTTTTTTTGCATTTTTTTTGCATATTTTTTTTGCATTTTTTTGCATTTTTTTTTGCATTTTTTTCGCATATTTTTTTTTGCATTTTTTTGCATTTTTTTTTGCATATTTATTGCATTTTTTTTGCATTTTTTTTTGCATTTTTTTGCATTTTTTTTTGCATTTTTTTTGCATATTTTTTGCATTTTTTTTTGCATTTCTTTTTGCATATTTTTTGCATTTTTTTGCATATTTTTTGCATTTTTTTTGCATTTTTTTTGCATATTTTTTTTGCATTTTTTTGCATTTTTTTTTGCATTTTTTTGCATTTTTTTTGCATTTTTTTTGCATTTTTTTTGCATTTTTTTTAGCATTTTTTTTGCATTTTTTTTTGCATTTTTTTTGCATTTTTTTGCATTTTTTTTGCATATTTTTTTTGCATTTTTTTGCATTTTTTTTGCATTTTTTTTTGCATTTTTTTGCATTTTTTTTTGCATTTTTTTGCATTTTTTTTGCATTTTTTTTGCATTTTTTTGCATTTTTTTTGCATATTTTTTTTGCAATTTTTTGCATTTTTTTTGCATTTTTTTTTGCATTTTTTTGCAATTTTTTTTGCATTTTTTTTGCATTTTTTTTTGCATTTTTTTGTATTTTTTTTGCATATTATTTGCATTTTTTTTGCATATTTTTTTGCATTTTTTTGCATATTTTTTTGCATTTTTTTGCATTTTTTTTGCATTTTTTTTGCATATGTTTTTTGCATTTTTTTGCATTTTTTTTGCATTTTTTTTTGCATTTTTTTGCATTTTTTTTGCATTTTTTTTGCATATTTTTTTGCATTTTTTTGCATTTTTTTTGCATTTTTTTTGCATTTTTTTTGCATTTTTTTTGCATTTTTTTGCAATTTTTTTTGCATATTTTTTGCATTTTTTTTTGCATTCTTTTGCATTTCTTTTTGCATATTTTTTGCATATTTTTTTGCATTTTTTTGCATTTTTTTTGCATTTTTTTGCATATTTTTTGCATTTTTTTTTGCATTTTTTTTGCATATTTTTTTTGCAGTTTTTTTGCATTTTTTTTTTGCATTTTTTTGCATTTTTTTTGCATTTTTTTTGCATTTTTTTTGCATTTTTTTTGCATTTTTTTGCATTTTTTTTGCATTTTTTTTGCATTTTTTTTGCATTTTTTTTGCATTTTTTTGCATATTTTTTTTGCATTTTTTTGCATTTTTTTTGCATTTTTTTTTGCATTTTTTTGCATTTTTTTTTGCATTTTTTTTGCATATTTTTTTGCATTTTTTTGCATTTTTTTTGCATTTTTTTCGCATATTTTTTTTTGCATTTTTTTTGCATTTTTTTGCATTTTTTTTGCATATTTTTTGCATTTTTTTTTGCATTTTTTTTTGCATTTTTTTGCATTTTTTTTGCATATTTATTGCATTTTTTTTGCATTTTTTTTTGCATTTTTTGCATTTTTTTGCATTTTTTTTTGCATATTTTTTTGCATTTTTTTGCATTTTTTTTGCATTTTTTTTGCATTTTTTTGCATTTTTTTGCAATTTTTTTTGCATATTTTTTGCATTTTTTTTTGCATTTTTTTGCATTTCTTTTTGCATATTTTTTGCATTTTTTTTGCATTTTTTTTGCATTTTTTTTGCATTTTTTTGCATTTTTTTTGCATTTTTTTCGCATATTTTTTTTTTGCATTTTTTTTGCATTTTTTTTGCATTTTTTTGCATTTTTTTTTGCATATTTTTTTTTGCATTTTTTTCGCATATTTTTTTTTGCATTTTTTTGCATTTTTTTTTGCATATTTATTGCATTTTTTTTGCATTTTTTTTTGCATTTTTTTGCATTTTTTTTTGCATTTTTTTTGCATATTTTTTGCATTTCTTTTTGCATTTCTTTTTGCATATTTTTTGCATTTTTTTGCATATTTTTTGCATTTTTTTTGCATTTTTTTTGCATATTTTTTTTGCATTTTTTTGCATTTTTTTTTGCATTTTTTTGCATTTTTTTTGCATTTTTTTTGCATTTTTTTTTGCATTTTTTTTAGCATTTTTTTTGCATTTTTTTTTGCATTTTTTTTGCATTTTTTTGCATTTTTTTTGCATATTTTTTTTGCATTTTTTTGCATTTTTTTTGCATTTTTTTTTGCATTTTTTTGCATTTTTTTTTGCATTTTTTTGCATTTTTTTGCAATTTTTTTGCAATTTTTTTTGCATATTTTTTGCATTTTTTTTTGCATTTTTTTGCATTTCTTTTTGCATATTTTTTGCATTTTTTTTGCATTTTTTTTTGCATTTTTTTTGCATTTTTTTGCATTTTTTTTGCATTTTTTTCGCATATTTTTTTTTTGCATTTTTTTTGCATTTTTTTGCATTTTTTTTTGCATATTTTTTTTTGCATTTTTTTCGCATATTTTTTTTTGCATTTTTTTGCATTTTTTTTTGCATATTTATTGCATTTTTTTTGCATTTTTTTTTGCATTTTTTTGCATTTTTTTTTGCATTTTTTTTGCATATTTTTTGCATTTTTTTTGCATTTCTTTTTGCATATTTTTTGCATTTTTTTGCATATTTTTTGCATTTTTTTTTGCATTTTTTTTGCATATTTTTTTTGCATTTTTTTGCATTTTTTTTGCATTTTTTTGCATTTTTTTTGCATTTTTTTTGCATTTTTTTTGCATTTTTTTTAGCATTTTTTTTGCATTTTTTTTTGCATTTTTTTTTGCATTTTTTTGCATTTTTTTTGCATATTTTTTTTGCATTTTTTTGCATTTTTTTTGCATTTTTTTTTGCATTTTTTTGCATTTTTTTTTGCATTTTTTTGCATATTTTTTTGCTTTTTTTTGCATTTTTTTTGCATATTTTTTTTGTATTTTTTTGCATTTTTTTTTGCATTTTTTTTTGCATATTTTTTGCATTTTTTTTGCATATTTTTTTGCATTTTTTTGCATTTTTTTTGCATTTTTTTTGCATTTTTTTTGCATTTTTTTTTTGCATTTTTTTTTTTGCATTTTTTTGCATTTTTTTTGCATTTTTTTTGCTTTTTTTTTGCATTTTTTTTTGCATTTTTTTGCATTTTTTTTGCATTTTTTTTGCATTTTTTTGCATTTTTTTTGCATATTTTTTTTGCAATTTTTTGCATTTTTTTTGCATTTTTTTTTGCATTTTTTTGCATTTTTTGTATTTTTTTTGCATATTATTTGCATTTTTTTTGCATATTTTTTTGCATTTTTTTGCATATTTTTTTGCATTTTTTTGCATTTTTTTTTGCATTTTTTTTGCATATTTTTTTGCATTTTTTTGCATATTTTTTGCATATTTTTTGCATTTTTTTGCATTTTTTTTGCATTTTTTTGCATTTTTTTTGCATTTTTTTTGCAATTTTTTTTGCATATTTTTTGCATTTTTTTTTGCATTTTTTTGCATTTCTTTTTGCATATTTTTTGCATATTTTTTTGCATTTTTTTTTGCATTTTTTTTGCATTTTTTTTTGCATTTTTTTTGCATTTTTTTTGCATTTTTTTTGCATTTTTTTGCATTTTTTTTGCATATGTTTTTTGCATTTTTTTGCATTTTTTTTGCATTTTTTTTTGCATTTTTTTACATTTTTTTTGCATTTTTTTTGCATATTTTTTTGCATTTTTTTGCATTTTTTTTGCATTTTTTTTGCATTTTTTTGCAATTTTTTTTGCATATTTTTTGCATTTTTTTTTGCATTCTTTTGCATTTCTTTTTGCATATTTTTTGCATATTTTTTTGCATTTTTTTTGCATATTTTTTTTGCAGTTTTTTGCATTTTTTTTTGCATTTTTTTGCATTTTTTTTTGCATTTTTTTTGCATTTTTTTTGCATTTTTTTTTGCATTTTTTTTGCATTTTTTTTGCATTTTTTTTGCATTTTTTTGCATTTTTTTTTGCATATTTTTTTTGCATTTTTTTGCATTTTTTTTGCATTTTTTTTTGCATTTTTTTGCATTTTTTTTTGCATTTTTTTTGCATTTTTTTTTGCATTTTTTTGCATTTTTTTTGCATTTTTTTCGCATATTTTTTTTTGCATTTTTTTTGCATTTTTTTGCATTTTTTTTGCATATTTTTTGCATTTTTTTTTGCATTTTTTTTTGCATTTTTTTGCATTTTTTTTGCATATTTATTGCATTTTTTTGCATTTTTTTGCATTTTTTTGCATTTTTTTTGCATATTTATTGCATTTTTTTTGCATTTTTTTTGCATTTTTTTGCAATTTTTTTTGCATATTTTTTGCATTTTTTTTTGCATTTTTTTGCATTTCTTTTTGCATATTTTTTGCATTTTTTTTGCATTTTTTTTGCATTTTTTTTGCATTTTTTTGCATTTTTTTTGCATTTTTTTCGCATATTTTTTTTTTGCATTTTTTTTGCATTTTTTTTGCATTTTTTTGCATTTTTTTTTGCATTTTTTTTGCATTTTTTTGCATTTTTTTTGCATATTTATTGCATTTTTTTTGCATTTTTTTTTGCATTTTTTTGCATTTTTTTTTTGTTATTTTTTTTGCATATTTTTTGCATTTTTTTTGCATTTTTTTGCATTTTTTTTGCATTTTTTTTGCATTTTTTTTTGCATTTTTTTTGCATTTTTTTTGCATTTTTTTGCATTTTTTTTGCATTTTTTTTTGGCATTTTTTTGCATTTTTTTTGCATATTTTTTGCTTTTTTTTTGCATTTTTTTTGCATTTTTTTTTGCATTTTTTTGCATTATTTTTGCATTTTTTTGCATTTTTTTTGCATTTTTTTTTTGCATTTTTTTTGCATTTTTTTGCATTTTTTTTGCATTTTTTTTTGCATATTTTTTGCATATTTTTTGCATTTTTTTTGTATTTTTTTTTGCATTTTTTTTGCATTTTTTTTGCATTTTTTTTGCATTTTTTTGCATTTTTTTTGCATATTTTTTTTGCATTTTTTTGCATTTTTTTGCATTTTTTTTTGCATTTTTTGCATTTTTTTTTGCATTTTTTTGCATTTTTTTTGCATATTTTTTTTGCATTTTTTTTGCATTTTTTTTGCATTTTTTTTAGCATTTTTTTTGCATTTTTTTTTGCATTTTTTTTGCATTTTTTTGCATTTTTTTTGCATATTTTTTTTGCATTTTTTTGCATTTTTTTTGCATTTTTTTTTGCATTTTTTTGCATTTTTTTTTTGCATTTTTTTGCATATTTTTTTGCTTTTTTTTGCATTTTTTTTGCATATTTTTTTTGTATTTTTTTGCATTTTTTTTTGCATTTTTTTTTGCATATTTTTTGCATTTTTTTTGCATATTTTTTTGCATTTTTTTGCATTTTTTTTGCATTTTTTTTGCATATTTTTTTTGCAATTTTTTGCATTTTTTTTGCATTTTTTTTTGCATTTTTTTGCATTTTTTTGTATTTTTTTTGCATATTATTTGCATTTTTTTTGCATATTTTTTTGCATTTTTTTGCATATTTTTTTGCATTTTTTTGCATTTTTTTTTGCATTTTTTTTGCATATTTTTTTGCATTTTTTTGCATATTTTTTGCATATTTTTTGCATTTTTTTGCATTTTTTTTGCATTTTTTTTGCATTTTTTTTGCATTTTTTTGCAATTTTTTTTGCATATTTTTTGCATTTTTTTTTGCATTCTTTTGCATTTCTTTTTGCATATTTTTTGCATATTTTTTTGCATTTTTTTTGCATATTTTTTTTGCAGTTTTTTTGCATTTTTTTTGCATATTTTTTGCATTTTTTTTGCATTTTTTTTGCATTTTTTTTGCATTTTTTTTTGCATTTTTTTTGCATTTTTTTTGCATTTTTTTGCATTTTTTTTGCATTTTTTTTTTGCATTTTTTTGCATTTTTTTGCATATTTTTTGCTTTTTTTTTTGCATTTTTTTTGCATTTTTTTTTGCATTTTTTTGCATTATTTTTGCATTTTTTTGCATTTTTTTTGCATTTTTTTTTTGCATTTTTTTTTCATTTTTTTTTTGCATTTTTTTGCATTTTTTTTGCATTTTTTTTTGCATATTTTTTGCATATTTTTTGCATTTTTTTTGTATTTTTTTTTGCATTTTTTTTGCATTTTTTTTGCATTTTTTTTGCATTTTTTTGCATTTTTTTTGCATATTTTTTTTGCATTTTTTTGCATTTTTTTGCATTTTTTTTGCATTTTTTGCATTTTTTTTTGCATTTTTTTGCATTTTTTTGCATATTTTTGCATTTTTTTTTGCATTTTTTGCATTTTTTTTTGCATTTTTTTGCATTTTTTTTGCATATTTTTTTTGCATTTTTTTGCATTTTTTTTGCATTTTTTTTAGCATTTTTTTTGCATTTTTTTTGCATTTTTTTTGCATTTTTTTTAGCATTTTTTTTGCATTTTTTTTGCATTTTTTTGCATTTTTTTGCATTTTTTTTGCATTTTTTTGCATTTTTTTGCATTTTTTTTTGCATTTTTTGCATTTTTTTTTGCATTTTTTTGCATTTTTTTTGCATATTTTTTTTGCATTTTTTTTGCATTTTTTTTGCATTTTTTTTAGCTTTTTTTTTGCATTTTTTTTTGCATTTTTTTGCATTTTTTTGCATTTTTTTTGCATATTTTTTTTGCATTTTTTTGCATTTTTTTTGCATTTTTTTTTGCATTTTTTTGCATTTTTTTTTGCATTTTTTTGCATATTTTTTTGCTTTTTTTTGCATTTTTTTTGCATATTTTTTTTGTATTTTTTTGCATTTTTTTTTGCATTTTTTTTTGCATATTTTTTGCATTTTTTTTGCATATTTTTTTGCATTTTTTTGCATATTTTTTTGCATTTTTTTGCATTTTTTTTTGCATTTTTTTTGCATATTTTTTTGCATTTTTTTGCATATTTTTTGCATATTTTTTGCATTTTTTTGCATTTTTTTTGCATTTTTTTTGCATTTTTTTTGCATTTTTTTGCAATTTTTTTTGCATATTTTTTGCATTTTTTTTTGCATTCTTTTGCATTTCTTTTTGCATATTTTTTGCATATTTTTTTGCATTTTTTTTGCATATTTTTTTTGCAGTTTTTTTGCATTTTTTTTGCATATTTTTTGCATTTTTTTTGCATTTTTTTTGCATTTTTTTTGCATTTTTTTTTGCATTTTTTTGCATTTTTTTTTGCATTTTTTTGCATTTTTTTTGCATTTTTTTTTTGCATTTTTTTGCATTTTTTTGCATATTTTTGCTTTTTTTTTTGCATTTTTTTTGCATTTTTTTTTGCATTTTTTTGCATTATTTTTGCATTTTTTTGCATTTTTTTTGCATTTTTTTTTGCATTTTTTTTTCATTTTTTTTTTGCATTTTTTTGCATTTTTTTTGCATTTTTTTTTGCATATTTTTTGCATATTTTTTGCATTTTTTTTGTATTTTTTTTTGCATTTTTTTTGCATTTTTTTTGCATTTTTTTTGCATTTTTTTGCATTTTTTTTGCATATTTTTTTTGCATTTTTTTGCATTTTTTTGCATTTTTTTTGCATTTTTTGCATTTTTTTTTGCATTTTTTTGCATTTTTTTGCATATTTTTTTTGCATTTTTTTGCATTTTTTTTGCATTTTTTTTAGCATTTTTTTTGCATTTTTTTTTGCATTTTTTTGCATTTTTTTGCATTTTTTTTGCATATTTTTTTTGCATTTTTTTGCATTTTTTTTGCATTTTTTTTTGCATTTTTTTGCATTTTTTTTTGCATTTTTTTGCATATTTTTTTGCTTTTTTTTGCATTTTTTTTGCATATTTTTTTTGTATTTTTTTGCATTTTTTTTGCATTTTTTTTTGCATTTTTTTTGCATTTTTTTTTGCATTATTTTTGCATTTTTTTGCATTTTTTTTGCATTTTTTTTTTGCATTTTTTTTGCATTTTTTTTTTTGCATTTTTTTGCATTTTTTTGCATTTTTTTTTGCATATTTTTTGCATATTTTTTGCATTTTTTTGTATTTTTTTTTGCATTTTTTTGCATTTCTTTTTGCATATTTTTTGCATTTTTTTTGCATTTTTTTTGCATTTTTTTTGCATTTTTTTGCATTTTTTTTGCATTTTTTTCGCATATTTTTTTTTTGCATTTTTTTTGCATTTTTTTTGCATTTTTTTGCATTTTTTTTTGCATATTTTTTTTTGCATTTTTTTCGCATATTTTTTTTTGCATTTTTTTGCATTTTTTTTTGCATATTTATTGCATTTTTTTTGCATTTTTTTTTGCATTTTTTTGCATTTTTTTTTGCATTTTTTTTGCATATTTTTTGCATTTTTTTTGCATTTCTTTTTGCATATTTTTTGCATTTTTTTGCATATTTTTTGCATTTTTTTTTGCATTTTTTTTGCATATTTTTTTTGCATTTTTTTGCATTTTTTTTGCATTTTTTTGCATTTTTTTGCATTTTTTTTGCATTTTTTTTGCATTTTTTTTAGCATTTTTTTTGCATTTTTTTTGCATTTTTTTTTGCATTTTTTTGCATTTTTTTTGCATATTTTTTTTGCATTTTTTTGCATTTTTTTTGCATTTTTTTTTGCATTTTTTTGCATTTTTTTTTGCATTTTTTTGCATATTTTTTTGCTTTTTTTTGCATTTTTTTTGCATATTTTTTTTGTATTTTTTTGCATTTTTTTTTGCATTTTTTTTGCATATTTTTTGCATTTTTTTTGCATATTTTTTTGCATTTTTTTTGCATTTTTTTTGCATATTTTTTGCATTTTTTTTGCATTTTTTTTGCATTTTTTTTTTGCATTTTTTTTTTTGCATTTTTTTGCATTTTTTTTGCATTTTTTTTGCTTTTTTTTTGCATTTTTTTTTTGCATTTTTTTGCATTTTTTTTGCATTTTTTTTGCATTTTTTTGCATTTTTTTTGCATATTTTTTTTGCAATTTTTTGCATTTTTTTTGCATTTTTTTTTGCATTTTTTTGCATTTTTTGTATTTTTTTTGCATATTATTTGCATTTTTTTTGCATATTTTTTTGCATTTTTTTGCATATTTTTTTGCATTTTTTTGCATTTTTTTTTGCATTTTTTTTGCATATTTTTTTGCATTTTTTTGCATATTTTTTGCATATTTTTTGCATTTTTTTGCATTTTTTTTGCATTTTTTTTGCATTTTTTTTGCATTTTTTTTGCAATTTTTTTTGCATATTTTTTGCATTTTTTTTTGCATTTTTTTGCATTTCTTTTTGCATATTTTTTGCATATTTTTTTGCATTTTTTTTTGCATTTTTTTTGCATTTTTTTTTGCATTTTTTTTGCATTTTTTTTGCATTTTTTTTGCATTTTTTTGCATTTTTTTTGCATATGTTTTTTGCATTTTTTTGCATTTTTTTTGCATTTTTTTTTGCATTTTTTTACATTTTTTTTGCATTTTTTTTGCATATTTTTTTGCATTTTTTTGCATTTTTTTTGCATTTTTTTTGCATTTTTTTGCAATTTTTTTTGCATATTTTTTGCATTTTTTTTTGCATTCTTTTGCATTTCTTTTTGCATATTTTTTGCATATTTTTTTGCATTTTTTTTGCATATTTTTTTTGCAGTTTTTTTGCATTTTTTTTTGCATTTTTTTGCATTTTTTTTGCATTTTTTTTGCATTTTTTTTGCATTTTTTTTTGCATTTTTTTTGCATTTTTTTTGCATTTTTTTTTGCATTTTTTTGCATTTTTTTTGCATTTTTTTCGCATATTTTTTTTTGCATTTTTTTGCATTTTTTTGCATTTTTTTTGCATATTTTTTGCATTTTTTTTTGCATTTTTTTTTGCATTTTTTTGCATTTTTTTTGCATATTTATTGCATTTTTTTTGCATTTTTTTGCATTTTTTTGCATTTTTTTTGCATATTTATTGCATTTTTTTTGCATTTTTTTTGCATTTTTTTGCAATTTTTTTTGCATATTTTTTGCATTTTTTTTTGCATTTTTTTGCATTTCTTTTTGCATATTTTTTGCATTTTTTTTGCATTTTTTTTGCATTTTTTTTGCATTTTTTTGCATTTTTTTTGCATTTTTTTCGCATATTTTTTTTTTGCATTTTTTTTGCATTTTTTTTGCATTTTTTTGCATTTTTTTTTGCATATTTTTTTTTGCATTTTTTTGCATTTTTTTCGCATATTTTTTTTTGCATTTTTTTGCATTTTTTTTGCATATTTATTGCATTTTTTTTGCATTTTTTTTTGCATTTTTTTGCATTTTTTTTTGCATTTTTTTTGCATATTTTTTGCATTTTTTTTGCATTTTTTTTGCATTTTTTTTGCATTTTTTTTGCATTTTTTTTTGCATTTTTTTTGCATTTTTTTTGCATTTTTTTGCATTTTTTTTGCATTTTTTTTTGGCATTTTTTTGCATTTTTTTTGCATATTTTTTGCTTTTTTTTTGCATTTTTTTTGCATTTTTTTTGCATTTTTTTGCATTATTTTTGCATTTTTTTGCATTTTTTTTGCATTTTTTTTTTGCATTTTTTTTTCATTTTTTTTTGCATTTTTTTGCATTTTTTTGCATTTTTTTTTGCATATTTTTTGCATATTTTTTGCATTTTTTTTGTATTTTTTTTTGCATTTTTTTTGCATTTTTTTTGCATTTTTTTTGCATTTTTTTGCATTTTTTTTGCATATTTTTTTTGCATTTTTTTGCATTTTTTTGCATTTTTTTTGCATTTTTTGCATTTTTTTTTGCATTTTTTTGCATTTTTTTTGCATATTTTTTTTGCATTTTTTTTGCATTTTTTTTGCATTTTTTTTAGCATTTTTTTTGCATTTTTTTTTGCATTTTTTTTGCATTTTTTTGCATTTTTTTTGCATATTTTTTTTGCATTTTTTTGCATTTTTTTTGCATTTTTTTTTGCATTTTTTTGCATTTTTTTTTGCATTTTTTTGCATATTTTTTTGCTTTTTTTTGCATTTTTTTTGCATATTTTTTTTGTATTTTTTTGCATTTTTTTTTGCATTTTTTTTTGCATATTTTTTGCATTTTTTTTGCATATTTTTTTGCATTTTTTTGCATTTTTTTTGCATTTTTTTTGCATATTTTTTTTGCAATTTTTTGCATTTTTTTTGCATTTTTTTTTGCATTTTTTTGCATTTTTTTGTATTTTTTTTGCATATTATTTGCATTTTTTTTGCATATTTTTTTGCATTTTTTTGCATATTTTTTTGCATTTTTTTGCATTTTTTTTGAATTTTTTTTGCATATTTTTTTGCATTTTTTTGCATATTTTTTGCATATTTTTTGCATTTTTTTGCATTTTTTTTGCATTTTTTTTGCATTTTTTTTGCATTTTTTTGCAATTTTTTTTGCATATTTTTTGCATTTTTTTTTGCATTCTTTTGCATTTCTTTTTGCATATTTTTTGCATATTTTTTTGCATTTTTTTTGCATTTTTTTTTTGCAGTTTTTTTGCATTTTTTTTGCATATTTTTTGCATTTTTTTTGCATTTTTTTTGCATTTTTTTTGCATTTTTTTTTGCATTTTTTTTGCATTTTTTTTGCATTTTTTTGCATTTTTTTTGCATTTTTTTTTTGCATTTTTTTGCATTTTTTTGCATATTTTTTGCTTTTTTTTTTGCATTTTTTTTGCATTTTTTTTGCATTTTTTTGCATTATTTTTGCATTTTTTTGCATTTTTTTTGCATTTTTTTTTTGCATTTTTTTTTCATTTTTTTTTTGCATTTTTTTGCATTTTTTTTGCATTTTTTTTTGCATATTTTTTGCATATTTTTTGCATTTTTTTTGTATTTTTTTTTGCATTTTTTTTGCATTTTTTTTGCATTTTTTTTGCATTTTTTTGCATTTTTTTTGCATATTTTTTTGCATTTTTTTGCATTTTTTTGCATTTTTTTTGCATTTTTTGCATTTTTTTTTGCATTTTTTTGCATTTTTTTGCATATTTTTTTTGCATTTTTTTGCATTTTTTTTGCATTTTTTTTAGCATTTTTTTTGCATTTTTTTTTGCATTTTTTTTGCATTTTTTTGCATTTTTTTTGCATATTTTTTTTGCATTTTTTTGCATTTTTTTTGCATTTTTTTTGCATTTTTTTGCATTTTTTTTTGCATTTTTTTGCATATTTTTTTGCTTTTTTTTGCATTTTTTTTGCATATTTTTTTTGTATTTTTTTGCATTTTTTTTGCATTTTTTTTTGCATTTTTTTTGCATTTTTTTTTGCATTATTTTTGCATTTTTTTGCATTTTTTTTGCATTTTTTTTTTGCATTTTTTTTGCATTTTTTTTTTGCATTTTTTTTGCATTTTTTTTTGCATATTTTTTGCATATTTTTTGCATTTTTTTGTATTTTTTTTTGCATTTTTTTTGCATTTTTTTTGCATTTTTTTTGCATTTTTTTGCATTTTTTTTGCATATTTTTTTTGCATTTTTTTGCATTTTTTTGCATTTTTTTTTGCATTTTTTGCATTTTTTTTTGCATTTTTTTGCATTTTTTTTGCATATTTTTTTTTGCATTTTTTTGCATTTTTTTTGCATTTTTTTTAGCATTTTTTTTGCATTTTTTTTTGCATTTTTTTTGCATTTTTTTTAGCATTTTTTTTGCATTTTTTTTGCATTTTTTTGCATTTTTTTGCATTTTTTTTGCATTTTTTTGCATTTTTTTGCATTTTTTTTTGCATTTTTTGCATTTTTTTTTGCATTTTTTTGCATTTTTTTTGCATATTTTTTTTGCATTTTTTTTGCATTTTTTTGCATTTTTTTTAGCATTTTTTTTGCATTTTTTTTTGCATTTTTTTGCATTTTTTTGCATTTTTTTTGCATATTTTTTTTGCATTTTTTTGCATTTTTTTTGCATTTTTTTTTGCATTTTTTTGCATTTTTTTTTGCATTTTTTTGCATATTTTTTTGCTTTTTTTTGCATTTTTTTTGCATATTTTTTTTGTATTTTTTTGCATTTTTTTTGCATTTTTTTTTGCATATTTTTTGCATTTTTTTTGCATATTTTTTTGCATTTTTTTGCATATTTTTTTGCATTTTTTTGCATTTTTTTTTGCATTTTTTTTGCATATTTTTTTGCATTTTTTTGCATATTTTTTGCATATTTTTTGCATTTTTTTGCATTTTTTTTGCATTTTTTTTGCATTTTTTTTGCATTTTTTTGCAATTTTTTTTGCATATTTTTTGCATTTTTTTTTGCATTCTTTTGCATTTCTTTTTGCATATTTTTTGCATATTTTTTTGCATTTTTTTTGCATATTTTTTTTGCAGTTTTTTTGCATTTTTTTTGCATATTTTTTGCATTTTTTTTGCATTTTTTTTGCATTTTTTTTGCATTTTTTTTTGCATTTTTTTTGCATTTTTTTTGCATTTTTTTGCATTTTTTTTGCATTTTTTTTTTGCATTTTTTTGCATTTTTTTGCATATTTTTTGCTTTTTTTTTTGCATTTTTTTTGCATTTTTTTTTGCATTTTTTTGCATTATTTTTGCATTTTTTTTAGCATTTTTTTGCATTTTTTTTTGCATTTTTTTTGCATTTTTTTGCATTTTTTTTTGCTTTTTTTTTTGCATTTTTTTTGCATATTTTTTTTGCATTTTTTTGCATTTTTTTTGCATTTTTTTTAGCATTTTTTTGCATTTTTTTTTGCATTTTTTTTGCATTTTTTTGCATTTTTTTTGCATATTTTTTTTGCATTTTTTTGCATTTTTTTTGCATTTTTTTTTGCATTTTTTTGCATTTTTTTTTGCATTTTTTTGCATATTTTTTTGCTTTTTTTTGCATTTTTTTTGCATATTTTTTTTGTATTTTTTTGCATTTTTTTTGCATTTTTTTTTGCATTTTTTTTGCATTTTTTTTTGCATTATTTTTGCATTTTTTTGCATTTTTTTTGCATTTTTTTTTTGCATTTTTTTTGCATTTTTTTTTTGCATTTTTTTGCATTTTTTTTGCATTTTTTTTTGCATATTTTTTGCATATTTTTTGCATTTTTTTGTATTTTTTTTTGCATTTTTTTTGCATTTTTTTTGCATTTTTTTTGCATTTTTTTGCATTTTTTTTGCATATTTTTTTTGCATTTTTTTGCATTTTTTTGCATTTTTTTTTGCATTTTTTGCATTTTTTTTTGCATTTTTTTGCATTTTTTTTGCATATTTTTTTTGCATTTTTTTGCATTTTTTTTGCATTTTTTTTAGCATTTTTTTTGCATTTTTTTTTGCATTTTTTTTGCATTTTTTTGCATTTTTTTTGCATATTTTTTTTGCATTTTTTTGCATTTTTTTTGCATTTTTTTTTGCATTTTTTTGCATTTTTTTTTGCATTTTTTTGCATATTTTTTTGCTTTTTTTTGCATTTTTTTTGCATATTTTTTTTGTATTTTTTTGCATTTTTTTTGCATTTTTTTTTGCATATTTTTTGCATTTTTTTTGCATATTTTTTTGCATTTTTTTGCATTTTTTTGCATTTTTTTTGCATATTTTTTTTGCAATTTTTTGCATTTTTTTTGCATTTTTTTTTGCATTTTTTTGCATTTTTTTGTATTTTTTTTGCATATTATTTGCATTTTTTTTGCATATTTTTTTGCATTTTTTTGCATATTTTTTTGCATTTTTTTGCATTTTTTTTTGCATTTTTTTTGCATATTTTTTTGCATTTTTTTGCATATTTTTTGCATATTTTTTGCATTTTTTTGCATTTTTTTTGCATTTTTTTTGCATTTTTTTTGCATTTTTTTGCAATTTTTTTTGCATATTTTTTGCATTTTTTTTTGCATTCTTTTGCATTTCTTTTTGCATATTTTTTGCATATTTTTTTGCATTTTTTTTGCATATTTTTTTTGCAGTTTTTTTGCATTTTTTTTTGCATTTTTTTGCATTTTTTTTGCATTTTTTTTGCATTTTTTTTGCATTTTTTTTTGCATTTTTTTTGCATTTTTTTTGCATTTTTTTTTGCATTTTTTTGCATTTTTTTTTGCATATTTTTTTTGCATTTTTTTGCATTTTTTTTGCATTTTTTTTTGCATTTTTTTGCATTTTTTTTTTGCATTTTTTTTGCATATTTTTTTGCATTTTTTTGCATTTTTTTTGCATTTTTTTCGCATATTTTTTTTTGCATTTTTTTTGCATTTTTTTGCATTTTTTTTGCATATTTTTTGCATTTTTTTTTGCATTTTTTTTTGCATTTTTTTGCATTTTTTTTGCATATTTATTGCATTTTTTTTGCATTTTTTTGCATTTTTTTGCATTTTTTTTGCATATTTATTGCATTTTTTTTGCATTTTTTTTGCATTTTTTTGCAATTTTTTTTGCATATTTTTTGCATTTTTTTTTGCATTTTTTTGCATTTCTTTTTGCATATTTTTTGCATTTTTTTTGCATTTTTTTTTGCATTTTTTTGCATTTTTTTGCATTTTTTTTGCATTTTTTTCGCATATTTTTTTTTTGCATTTTTTTTGCATTTTTTTTGCATTTTTTTGCATTTTTTTTTGCATATTTTTTTTTGCATTTTTTTGCTTTTTTTTCGCATATTTTTTTTTGCATTTTTTTGCATTTTTTTTGCATATTTATTGCATTTTTTTTGCATTTTTTTTTGCATTTTTTTGCATTTTTTTTTGCATTTTTTTTTGCATATTTTTTGCATTTTTTTTGCATTTTTTTTGCATTTTTTTTTGCATTTTTTTTGCATTTTTTTTTGCATTTTTTTTGCATTTTTTTTGCATTTTTTTGCATTTTTTTTGCATTTTTTTTTTGCATTTTTTTTGCATTTTTTTGCATATTTTTTGCTTTTTTTTTTGCATTTTTTTTGCATTTTTTTTTGCATTTTTTTGCATTATTTTTGCATTTTTTTTGCATTTTTTTTGCATTTTTTTTTTGCATTTTTTTTTCATTTTTTTTTTGCATTTTTTTGCATTTTTTTTGCATTTTTTTTTGCATATTTTTTGCATATTTTTTGCATTTTTTTTGTATTTTTTTTTGCATTTTTTTTGCATTTTTTTTGCATTTTTTTTGCATTTTTTTGCATTTTTTTTGCATATTTTTTTTGCATTTTTTTGCATTTTTTTTGCATTTTTTTTTGCATTTTTTGCATTTTTTTTGCATTTTTTTGCATTTTTTTGCATATTTTTTTTGCATTTTTTTTGCATTTTTTTTGCATTTTTTTTTGCATATTTTTTGCATTTTTTTTGCTAATTTTTTTGCATTTTTTTGCATTTTTTTTGCATTTTTTTTGCATATTTTTTGCATTTTTTTTTTGCATTTTTTTTGCATTTTTTTGCATATTTTTTGCTTTTTTTTTTTGCATTTTTTTTGCATTTTTTTTTGCATTTTTTTGCATTATTTTTGCATTTTTTTTGCATTTTTTTGCATTTTTTTTTTTGCATTTTTTTTTCATTTTTTTTTTGCATTTTTTTGCATTTTTTTGCATTTTTTTTTGCATATTTTTTGCATATTTTTTGCATTTTTTTTGTATTTTTTTTTGCATTTTTTTTTGCATTTTTTTTGCATTTTTTTTGCATTTTTTTGCATTTTTTTTGCATATTTTTTTTGCATTTTTTTGCATTTTTTTTGCATTTTTTTTTGCATTTTTTGCATTTTTTTTGCATTTTTTTGCATTTTTTTTGCATATTTTTTTTGCATTTTTTTTGCATTTTTTTTGCATTTTTTTTTGCATATTTTTTGCATTTTTTTTGCTAATTTTTTTGCATTTTTTTGCATTTTTTTTGCATTTTTTTTGCATATTTTTTGCATTTTTTTTTGCATTTTTTTGCATATTTTTTTTGCATTTTTTTTGCATTTTTTTTTGCATTTTTTTGCATTTTTTTGCATTTTTTTTGCTTTTTTTTTGCATTTTTTTTGCATTTTTTTTGCATTTTTTTTAGCATTTTTTTTGCTTTTTTTTGCATTTTTTTTGCATATTTTTTTTGTATTTTTTTGCATTTTTTTTTGCATTTTTTTTGCATATTTTTTGCATTTTTTTTGCATATTTTTTTGCATTTTTTTGCATTTTTTTTGCATTTTTTTTGCATATTTTTTGCATTTTTTTTGCATTTTTTTGCATATTTTTTTTGCATTTTTTTTTTTGCATTTTTTTGCATTTTTTTTGCATTTTTTTTGCTTTTTTTTTGCATTTTTTTTTGCATTTTTTTGCATTTTTTTTTGCATTTTTTTTGCATATTTTTTTGCATTTTTTGCATATTTTTTGCATATTTTTTGCATTTTTTTGCATTTTTTTTTGCATTTTTTTTGCATTTTTTTTTGCATTTTTTTTGCAATTTTTTTTGCATATTTTTTGCATTTTTTTTTGCATTTTTTTGCATTTCTTTTTGCATATTTTTTGCATATTTTTTTGCATTTTTTTTGCATTTTTTTTGCATATTTTTTGCATTTTTTTTTTGCATTTTTTTTGCATATTTTTTTTGCATTTTTTTTGCATTTTTTTTTGCATTTTTTTGCATTTTTTTTGCATTTTTTTTGCATTTTTTTTGCATTTTTTTTTGCATTTTTTTTGCATTTTTTTTGCATTTTTTTTGCATTTTTTTGCATTTTTTTTGCATATTTTTTTTGCATTTTTTTTGCATTTTTTTTGCATTTTAATGCATTTTTTTGCATTTTTTTTGCATTTTTTTTGCATATTTTTTTGCATTTTTTGCTTTTTTTTGCATTTTTTTTTGCATTTTTTTTGCATTTTTTTTGCATTTTTTTTGCATTTTTTTGCAATTTTTTTTGCATATTTTTTGCATTTTTTTTTGCATTCTTTTGCATTTCTTTTTGCATATTTTTTGCATATTTTTTTGCATTTTTTTGCATTTTTTTTGCATTTTTTTGCATATTTTTTGCATTTTTTTTTGCATTTTTTTTGCATATTTTTTTTGCAGTTTTTTTGCATTTTTTTTTGCATTTTTTTGCATTTTTTTTGCATTTTTTTTGCATTTTTTTGCATTTTTTTTTGCATTTTTTTTGCATTTTTTTGCATTTTTTTTGCATATTTATTGCATTTTTTTTGCATTTTTTTTTGCATTTTTTTGCATTTTTTTTTGCATTTTTTTGCATATTTTTTGCATTTTTTTTGCATTTTTTTTGCATATTTTTTGCATATTTTTTGCATTTTTTTTGCATTTTTTTTGCATATTTTTTGCTTTTTTTTTTGCATTTTTTTTGCATTTTTTTTTGCATTTTTTTGCATTTTTTTTGCATTTTTTTTGCATTTTTTTTTGCATTTTTTTGCATTTTTTTGCATTTTTTTTTTGCATTTTTTTGCATTTTTTTGCATTTTTTTTTGCATATTTTTTGCATTTTTTTTGCATTTTTTTGTATTTTTTTTTGCATTTTTTTTGCATTTTTTTTGCATTTTTTTTTGCATTTTTTTGCATTTTTTTTGCATATTTTTTTTGCATTTTTTTGCATTTTTTTTGCATTTTTTTTTGCATTTTTTGCATTTTTTTTTGCATTTTTTTGCATTTTTTTTGCATTTTTTTTTTGCATTTTTTTGCATTTTTTTTGCATTTTTTTGCATATTTTTTGCATTTTTTTTGCTAATTTTTTTGCATTTTTTTGCATTTTTTTGCATTTTTTTTGCATATTTTTTGCATTTTTTTGCATATTTTTTTTGCATTTTTTTTGCATTTTTTTGCATTTTTTTGCATTTTTTTTGCTTTTTTTTTGCATTTTTTTTTTCATTTTTTTGCATTTTTTTGCATTTTTTTTGCATATTTTTTGCATTTTTTTGCATATTTTTTTTGCATTTTTTTTGCATTTTTTTTTTGCATTTTTTTGCATTTTTTTGCATTTTTTTTGCTTTTTTTTTGCATTTTTTTTTGCATTTTTTTTGCATTTTTTTTGCATTTTTTTGCATTTTTTTGCATTTCTTTTGCATATTTTTTTTGCATTTTTTTGCATTTTTTTTGCATTTTTTTTTGCATTTTTTTGCATTTTTTTTTGCATTTTTTTGCATATTTTTTTGCATTTTTTTGCATTTTTTTTGCATATTTTTTGCATTTTTTTTGCATATTTTTTTGCATTTTTTTTGCATATTTTTTTGCATTTTTTTGTATTTTTTTTTGCATTTTTTTTGCATATTTTTTTGCATTTTTTTGCATTTTTTTTGCATATTTTTTGCATTTTTTTTGCATTTTTTTGCATTTTTTTTTGCATTTTTTTTGCATTTTTTTTGCATTTTTTTTTGCATTTTTTTTGCATTTTTTTGCATTTTTTTGCATTTTTTTGCATTTTTTTTGCATATTTTTTTTGCATTTTTTTGCATTTTTTTGCATTTTTTTTGCATTTTTTTTTGCATTTTTTTGCATTTTTTTTTTGCATTTTTTTTGCATATTTTTTTGCATTTTTTTGCATTTTTTTTGCATATTTTTTGCATTTTTTTTGCATATTTTTTTTGCATATTTTTTGCATTTTTTTTGCATTTTTTTGCATATTTTTTTTGCATTTTTTTTTTTGCATTTTTTTGCATTTTTTTTTGCATTTTTTTTGCTTTTTTTTTGCATTTTTTTTTGCATTTTTTTGCATTTTTTTTTTGCATTTTTTTTGCATATTTTTTTGCATTTTTTTGCATATTTTTTGCATATTTTTTGCATTTTTTTGCATTTTTTTTTGCATTTTTTTTGCATTTTTTTTGCATTTTTTTTGCAATTTTTTTTGCATATTTTTTTGCATTTTTTTTTGCATTTTTTTGCATTTCTTTTTGCATATTTTTTGCATATTTTTTTGCATTTTTTTTGCATTTTTTTGCATATTTTTTGCATTTTTTTTTGCATTTTTTTTGCATATTTTTTTTGCATTTTTTTTGCATTTTTTTTTGCATTTTTTTGCATTTTTTTTGCATTTTTTTTGCATTTTTTTTGCATTTTTTTTTGCATTTTTTTTGCATTTTTTTTGCATTTTTTTTGCATTTTTTTGCATTTTTTTTGCATATTTTTTTTGCATTTTTTTGCATTTTTTTTGCATTTTTAATGCATTTTTTTGCATTTTTTTTGCATTTTTTTTGCATATTTTTTTGCATTTTTTGCTTTTTTTTGCATTTTTTTTGCATTTTTTTTGCATTTTTTTTGCATTTTTTTTGCATTTTTTTGCAATTTTTTTTGCATATTTTTTGCATTTTTTTTTGCATTCTTTTGCATTTCTTTTTGCATATTTTTTGCATATTTTTTTGCATTTTTTTGCATTTTTTTTGCATTTTTTTGCATATTTTTTGCATTTTTTTTTGCATTTTTTTTGCATATTTTTTTTGCAGTTTTTTTGCATTTTTTTTTGCATTTTTTTGCATTTTTTTTGCATTTTTTTTGCATTTTTTTGCATTTTTTTTTGCATTTTTTTTGCATTTTTTTGCATTTTTTTTGCATATTTATTGCATTTTTTTGCATTTTTTTTTGCATTTTTTTGCATTTTTTTTTGCATTTTTTTTGCATATTTTTTGCATTTTTTTTGCATTTTTTTTGCATATTTTTTGCATTTTTTTTGCATTTTTTTTGCATTTTTTTTGCATATTTTTTGCTTTTTTTTTTGCATTTTTTTTGCATTTTTTTTTGCATTTTTTTGCATTTTTTTTGCATTTTTTTTTGCATTTTTTTTTGCATTTTTTTGCATTTTTTTGCATTTTTTTTTTGCATTTTTTTGCATTTTTTTGCATTTTTTTTTGCATATTTTTTGCATTTTTTTTGCATTTTTTTGTATTTTTTTTTGCATTTTTTTTGCATTTTTTTTGCATTTTTTTTGCATTTTTTTGCATTTTTTTTGCATATTTTTTTTGCATTTTTTTGCATTTTTTTTGCATTTTTTTTTGCATTTTTTGCATTTTTTTTTGCATTTTTTTGCATTTTTTTTGCATTTTTTTTTTGCATTTTTTTGCATTTTTTTTGCATTTTTTTGCATATTTTTTGCATTTTTTTTGCTAATTTTTTTGCATTTTTTTGCATTTTTTTGCATTTTTTTTGCATATTTTTTGCATTTTTTTGCATATTTTTTTTGCATTTTTTTTGCATTTTTTTGCATTTTTTTGCATTTTTTTTGCTTTTTTTTTGCATTTTTTTTTGCATTTTTTTGCATTTTTTTGCATTTTTTTTGCATATTTTTTGCATTTTTTTGCATATTTTTTTTGCATTTTTTTTGCATTTTTTTTTTGCATTTTTTTGCATTTTTTTGCATTTTTTTTGCTTTTTTTTTGCATTTTTTTTTGCATTTTTTTTGCATTTTTTTTGCATTTTTTTGCATTTTTTTGCATTTCTTTTGCATATTTTTTTTGCATTTTTTTGCATTTTTTTTGCATTTTTTTTTGCATTTTTTTGCATTTTTTTTTGCATTTTTTTGCATATTTTTTTGCATTTTTTTGCATTTTTTTTGCATATTTTTTGCATTTTTTTTGCATATTTTTTTGCATTTTTTTTGCATATTTTTTTGCATTTTTTTGTATTTTTTTTTGCATTTTTTTTGCATATTTTTTTGCATTTTTTTGCATTTTTTTTGCATATTTTTTGCATTTTTTTTGCATTTTTTTGCATTTTTTTTTGCATTTTTTTTGCATTTTTTTTGCATTTTTTTTTGCATTTTTTTTGCATTTTTTTGCATTTTTTTGCATTTTTTTGCATTTTTTTTGCATATTTTTTTTGCATTTTTTTGCATTTTTTTGCATTTTTTTTGCATTTTTTTTTGCATTTTTTTGCATTTTTTTTTGCATTTTTTTTGCATATTTTTTTGCATTTTTTTGCATTTTTTTTGCATATTTTTTGCATTTTTTTTGCATATTTTTTTTGCATTTTTTTGCATTTTTTTTGCATTTTTTTTTGCATTTTTTTGCATTTTTTTTTGCATTTTTTTTGCATATTTTTTTGCATTTTTTTGCATTTTTTTTGCATATTTTTTGCATTTTTTTTGCATTTTTTTTTGCATTTTTTTTGCATATTTTTTGCATTTTTTTTGCATATTTTTTTGCATTTTTTTGCATTTTTTTTGCATATTTTTTGCATTTTTTTGCATTTTTTTTGCATTTTTTTGCATTTCTTTTTGCATATTTTTTGCATATTTTTTTGCATTTTTTTTGCATTTTTTTTTGCATTTTTTTGCATATTTTTTGCATTTTTTTTTGCATTTTTTTTGCATATTTTTTTTGCATTTTTTTGCATTTTTTTTGCATTTTTTTGCATTTTTTTTGCATTTTTTTTGCATTTTTTTTGCATTTTTTTTTGCATTTTTTTTGCATTTTTTTTGCATTTTTTTTGCATTTTTTTGCATTTTTTTTGCATATTTTTTTTGCATTTTTTTGCATTTTTTTTGCATTTTTTTGCATTTTTTTGCATTTTTTTTTGCATTTTTTTTGCATATTTTTTTGCATTTTTTTGCATTTTTTTTGCATTTTTTTTGCATTTTTTTTGCATTTTTTTTGCATTTTTTTGCAATTTTTTTTGCATATTTTTTGCATTTTTTTTTGCATTCTTTTGCATTTCTTTTTGCATATTTTTTGCATATTTTTTTGCATTTTTTTTGCATATTTTTTGCATTTTTTTGCATATTTTTTTGCATTTTTTTTGCATATTTTTTTGCATTTTTTTGCATTTTTTTTGCATTTTTTTTGCATTTTTTTTGCATTTTTTTGCAATTTTTTTTGCATATTTTTTGCATTTTTTTGCATTTCTTTTTGCATATTTTTTGCATTTTTTTTTGCATTTTTTTGCATTTTTTTGCATTTCTTTTTGCATATTTTTTGCATTTTTTTTTGCATTTTTTTTTGCATTTTTTTGCATTTTTTTTGCATATTTATTGCATTTTTTTTGCATTTTTTTTTGCATTTTTTTGCATTTTTTTTTGCATTTTTTTTGCATATTTTTTTGCATTTTTTTGCATTTTTTTTGCATTTTTTTTGCATTTTTTTGCATTTTTTTTGCATTTTTTTCGCATATTTTTTTTGCATTTTTTTAGCATATTTTTTGCATTTTTTTTTGCATTTTTTTTTGCATTTTTTTGCATTTTTTTTGCATATTTATTGCATTTTTTTTGCATTTTTTTTTGCATTTTTTTGCATTTTTTTTTGCATTTTTTTTGCATATTTTTTGCATTTTTTTTGCATTTTTTTTGCATTTTTTTTTGCATTTTTTTTGTATATTTTTTTGCATTTTTTTTGCATTTTTTTTGCATATTTTTTTGCATTTTTTTGCATTTTTTTTGCATATTTTTTGCTTTTTTTTTTGCATTTTTTTTGCATTTTTTTTTGCATTTTTTTGCATTTTTTTTGCATTTTTTTTGCATTTTTTTTGCATTTTTTTTGCATTTTTTTGCATTTTTTTGCATATTTTTTTTGCATTTTTTTGCATTTTTTTTGCATTTTTTTTGCTTTTTTTTTGCATTTTTTTTGCATTTTTTTTTGCATTTTTTTGCATATTTTTTTGCATTTTTTTGCATTTTTTTTGCATATTTTTTGCATTTTTTTTGCATTTTTTTGCATTTTTTTTGCATTTTTTTTGCATATTTTTTGCATTTTTTTTGCATTTTTTTTTGCATTTTTTTGCATTTTTTTTTGCATTTTTTTTGCATATTTTTTGCATTTTTTTTGCATTTTTTTTGCATATTTTTTGCTTTTTTTTTTGCATTTTTTTTGCATTTTTTTTTGCATTTTTTTGCATTTTTTTGCATTTTTTTTGCATTTTTTTTGCATTTTTTTTTGCATTTTTTTGCATTTTTTTTGCATTTTTTTTGCATTTTTTTGCAATTTTTTTTGCATATTTTTTGCATTTTTTTGCATTTCTTTTTGCATATTTTTTGCATTTTTTTTTGCATTTTTTTGCATTTTTTTGCATTTCTTTTTGCATATTTTTTGCATTTTTTTTTGCATTTTTTTTTGCATTTTTTTGCATTTTTTTTGCATATTTATTGCATTTTTTTTGCATTTTTTTTTGCATTTTTTTGCATTTTTTTTTGCATTTTTTTTGCATATTTTTTTGCATTTTTTTGCATTTTTTTTGCATTTTTTTTGCATTTTTTTGCAATTTTTTTTGCATATTTTTTGCATTTTTTTTTGCATTTTTTTGCATTTCTTTTTGCATATTTTTTGCATTTTTTTTGCATTTTTTTTGCATTTTTTTTGCATTTTTTTGCATTTTTTTTGCATTTTTTTCGCATATTTTTTTTGCATTTTTTTAGCATATTTTTTGCATTTTTTTTTGCATTTTTTTTTGCATTTTTTTTTGCATTTTTTTTGCATTTTTTTTGCATATTTATTGCATTTTTTTTGCATTTTTTTTTGCATTTTTTTGCATTTTTTTTTGCATTTTTTTTGCATATTTTTTGCATTTTTTTTGCATTTTTTTTGCATTTTTTTTTGCATTTTTTTTGTATATTTTTTTGCATTTTTTTTGCATTTTTTTTGCATATTTTTTTGCATTTTTTTGCATTTTTTTTGCATATTTTTTGCTTTTTTTTTTGCATTTTTTTGCATTTTTTTTTGCATTTTTTTGCATTTTTTTTGCATTTTTTTTGCATTTTTTTTGCATTTTTTTTTGCATTTTTTTGCATTTTTTTTGCATATTTTTTTTGCATTTTTTTGCATTTTTTTTGCATTTTTTTTGCTTTTTTTTTGCATTTTTTTTGCATTTTTTTTTGCATTTTTTTGCATATTTTTTTGCATTTTTTTGCATTTTTTTTGCATATTTTTTGCATTTTTTTTGCATTTTTTTGCATTTTTTTTTGCATTTTTTTTGCATATTTTTTGCATTTTTTTTGCATTTTTTTTTGCATTTTTTTGCATTTTTTTTTGCATTTTTTTTGCATATTTTTTGCATTTTTTTTGCATTTTTTTTGCATTTTTTTTTGCATTTTTTTTGTATATTTTTTTGCATTTTTTTTGCATTTTTTTTGCATATTTTTTTGCATTTTTTTGCATTTTTTTTGCATCTTTTTTGCATTTTTTTTTGCATTTTTTTTGCATTTTTTTGCATTTTTTTGCATTTTTTTGCATTTTTTTTGCATATTTTTTTTGCATTTTTTTGCATTTTTTTGCATTTTTTTTGCATTTTTTTTTGCATTTTTTTGCATTTTTTTTTGCATTTTTTTTGCATATTTTTTTGCATTTTTTTGCATTTTTTTTGCATATTTTTTGCATTTTTTTTGCATATTTTTTTTGCATTTTTTTGCATTTTTTTTGCATTTTTTTTTGCATTTTTTTGCATTTTTTTTTGCATTTTTTTTGCATATTTTTTTGCATTTTTTTGCATTTTTTTTGCATATTTTTTGCATTTTTTTTGCATATTTTTTTGCATTTTTTTTGCATATTTTTTGCATTTTTTTTGCATATTTTTTTGCATTTTTTTGCATTTTTTTTGCATATTTTTTGCATTTTTTTGCATTTTTTTTGCATTTTTTTGCATTTCTTTTTGCATATTTTTTGCATATTTTTTTGCATTTTTTTTGCATTTTTTTTGCATTTTTTTGCATATTTTTTGCATTTTTTTTTGCATTTTTTTTGCATATTTTTTTTGCATTTTTTTGCATTTTTTTTGCATTTTTTTGCATTTTTTTTGCATTTTTTTTGCATTTTTTTTGCATTTTTTTTTGCATTTTTTTTGCATTTTTTTTGCATTTTTTTTGCATTTTTTTGCATTTTTTTTGCATATTTTTTTTGCATTTTTTTGCATTTTTTTTGCATTTTTTTTGCATTTTTTTGCATTTTTTTTTGCATTTTTTTTGCATATTTTTTTGCATTTTTTTGCATTTTTTTTGCATTTTTTTTGCATTTTTTTTGCATTTTTTTTGCATTTTTTTGCAATTTTTTTTGCATATTTTTTGCATTTTTTTTTGCATTCTTTTGCATTTCTTTTTGCATATTTTTTGCATATTTTTTTGCATTTTTTTTGCATATTTTTTGCATTTTTTTGCATATTTTTTTGCATTTTTTTTGCATATTTTTTTGCATTTTTTTGCATTTTTTTTGCATTTTTTTTGCATTTTTTTTGCATTTTTTTGCAATTTTTTTTGCATATTTTTTGCATTTTTTTGCATTTCTTTTTGCATATTTTTTGCATTTTTTTTTGCATTTTTTTGCATTTTTTTGCATTTCTTTTTGCATATTTTTTGCATTTTTTTTTGCATTTTTTTTTGCATTTTTTTGCATTTTTTTTGCATATTTATTGCATTTTTTTTGCATTTTTTTTTGCATTTTTTTTGCATTTTTTTTGCATTTTTTTTGCATTTTTTTTGCATTTTTTTTGCATTTTTTTGCAATTTTTTTTGCATATTTTTTGCATTTTTTTTTGCATTCTTTTGCATTTCTTTTTGCATATTTTTTGCATATTTTTTTGCATTTTTTTTGCATATTTTTTGCATTTTTTTGCATATTTTTTTGCATTTTTTTTGCATATTTTTTTGCATTTTTTTGCATTTTTTTTGCATTTTTTTTGCATTTTTTTTGCATTTTTTTGCAATTTTTTTTGCATATTTTTTGCATTTTTTTGCATTTCTTTTTGCATATTTTTTGCATTTTTTTTTGCATTTTTTTGCATTTTTTTGCATTTCTTTTTGCATATTTTTTGCATTTTTTTTTGCATTTTTTTTTGCATTTTTTTGCATTTTTTTTGCATATTTATTGCATTTTTTTTGCATTTTTTTTTGCATTTTTTTGCATTTTTTTTTGCATTTTTTTTGCATATTTTTTTGCATTTTTTTGCATTTTTTTTGCATTTTTTTTGCATTTTTTTGCAATTTTTTTTGCATATTTTTTGCATTTTTTTTTGCATTTTTTTGCATTTCTTTTTGCATATTTTTTGCATTTTTTTTTGCATTTTTTTTGCATTTTTTTTGCATTTTTTTGCATTTTTTTTGCATTTTTTTCGCATATTTTTTTTGCATTTTTTTAGCATATTTTTTGCATTTTTTTTGCATTTTTTTTTGCATTTTTTTGCATTTTTTTTGCATATTTATTGCATTTTTTTTGCATTTTTTTTTGCATTTTTTTGCATTTTTTTTTGCATTTTTTTTGCATATTTTTTGCATTTTTTTTGCATTTTTTTTGCATTTTTTTTTGCATTTTTTTTGTATATTTTTTTGCATTTTTTTTGCATTTTTTTTGCATATTTTTTTGCATTTTTTTGCATTTTTTTTGCATATTTTTTGCTTTTTTTTTTGCATTTTTTTTGCATTTTTTTTTGCATTTTTTTGCATTTTTTTTGCATTTTTTTTGCATTTTTTTTGCATTTTTTTTGCATTTTTTTGCATTTTTTTTGCATATTTTTTTTGCATTTTTTTGCATTTTTTTTGCATTTTTTTTGCTTTTTTTTTGCATTTTTTTTGCATTTTTTTTTGCATTTTTTTGCATTTTTTTTGCATATTTTTTTTGCATTTTTTTTGCATTTTTTTTTGCATTTTTTTGCATTTTTTTTTGCATTTTTTTTGCTTTTTTTTTGCATTTTTTTTTGCATTTTTTTCTGCATTTTTTTGCATTTTTTTGCATTTTTTTTGCATATTTTTTTTGCATTTTTTGCATTTTTTTGCATTTTTTTGCATTTTTTTTGCATTTTTTTTGCATTTTTTTGCATTTTTTTGCATTTTTTTTGCATATTTTTTTTGCATTTTTTTTGCATTTTTTTTTGCATTTTTTTGCATTTTTTTTGCATATTTTTTTGCATTTTTTTGCATTTTTTTTGCATATTTTTTTGCATTTTTTTTGCATTTTTTTTTGCATATTTTTTGCATTTTTTTGCATATTTTTTGCATTTTTTTTGCATTTTTTTTGCATTTTTTTTTGCATTTTTTTGCATTTTTTTTGCATATTTTTTTTGCATTTTTTTGCATTTTTTTTGCATTTTTTTTTGCATATTTTTTGCATTTTTTTTGCATTTTTTTTGCATTTTTTTTTGCATTTTTTTTGCATTTTTTTTGCATTTTTTTGCATTTTTTTTGCATTTTTTTTTTGCATTTTTTTGCATTTTTTTTGCATTTTTTTTTGCATTTTTTGTGCATTTTTTTGCATATTTTTTTGCATTTTTTTGCATTTTTTTGCATATTTTTTGCATTTTTTTTGCATATTTTTTTGCATTTTTTTTGCATATTTTTTGCATTTTTTTTGCATATTTTTTTGCATTTTTTTGCATTTTTTTGCATTTTTTTTGCATTTTTTTTGCATTTTTTTTGCATTTTTTTTGCATTTTTTTTGCATTTTTTTTGCATTTTTTTTTGCATTTTTTTGCATTTTTTTTGCATATTTTTTTTGCATTTTTTTTGCATTTTTTTTGCATTTTTTTGCATTTTTTTTGCATTTTTTTTGCTTTTTTTTTGCATTTTTTTTTGCATTTTTTTCTGCATTTTTTTGCATTTTTTTGCATTTTTTTTGCATATTTTTTTTGCATTTTTTTGCATTTTTTTTGCATTTTTTTGCATTTTTTTTGCATTTTTTTTGCATTTTTTTTGCATTTTTTTGCATTTTTTTTGCATATTTTTTTGCATTTTTTTGCATTTTTTTGCATTTTTTTTGCATATTTTTTTGCATTTTTTTTTGCATTTTTTTCTGCATTTTTTTGCATTTTTTTTGCATTTTTGTTGCATATTTTTTTTGCATTTTTTTGCATTTTTTTGCATTTTTTTGCATTTTTTTTGCATTTTTTTTGCATTTTTTTGCATATTTTTTTTGCATTTTTTTGCATTTTTTTTGCATTTTTTTGCATTTTTTTTGCATTTTTTTTTGCATTTCTTTTTGCATATTTTTTGCATATTTTTTGCATTTTTTTTGCATTTTTTTTGCATATTTTTTTTGCATTTTTTTTGCATTTTTTTTTGCATTTTTTTTTGCATTTTTTTGCATTTTTTTTGCATATTTATTGCATTTTTTTTGCATTTTTTTTTGCATTTTTTTGCATTTTTTTTTGCATATTTTTTGCATTTTTTTTTGCATTTTTTTTGCATTTTTTTTGCATTTTTTTGCATTTTTTTGCATTTTTTTCGCATATTTTTTTTGCATTTTTTTGCATTTTTTTTGCATATTTTTTGCATTTTTTTTTGCATTTTTTTTTGCATTTTTTTGCATTTTTTTTGCATATTTATTGCATTTTTTGCATTTTTTTTTGCATTTTTTTGCATTTTTTTTTGCATTTTTTTTGCATATTTTTTGCATTTTTTTTGCATTTTTTTTGCATTTTTTTTTGCATTTTTTTTGTATATTTTTTTGCATTTTTTTTGCATTTTTTTTGCATATTTTTTTGCATTTTTTTGCATTTTTTTTGCATATTTTTTGCTTTTTTTTTTGCATTTTTTTTGCATTTTTTTTTGCATTTTTTTGCATTTTTTTTTGCATTTTTTTTGCATTTTTTTTGCATTTTTTTTTGCATTTTTTTGCATTTTTTTTGCATATTTTTTTTGCATTTTTTTGCATTTTTTTTGCATATTTTTTGCTTTTTTTTTGCATTTTTTTTGCATTTTTTTTTGCATTTTTTTGCATTTTTTTTTGCATATTTTTTTTGCATTTTTTTGCATTTTTTTTTGCATTTTTTTGCATTTTTTTTGCATTTTTTTTGCTTTTTTTTTTGCATTTGTTTTGCATTTTTTTTTGCATTTTTTTGCATTTTTTTTTGCATTTTTTTTGCATTTTTTTTGCATTTTTTTTTGCATTTTTTTGCATTTTTTTTGCATATTTTTTTTGCATTTTTTTGCATTTTTTTTGCATATTTTTTGCTTTTTTTTTGCATTTTTTTGCATTTTTTTTGCATTTTTTTCGCATATTTTTTTTGCATTTTTTTGCATTTTTTTTGCATATTTTTTGCATTTTTTTTGCATTTTTTTTTGCATTTTTTTGCATTTTTTTTGCATATTTATTGCATTTTTTGCATTTTTTTTTGCATTTTTTTGCATTTTTTTTTGCATTTTTTTTGCATTTTTTTTGCATTTTTTTTGCATTTTTTTTGCATTTTTTTTTGCATTTTTTTTGTATATTTTTTTGCATTTTTTTTGCATTTTTTTTGCATATTTTTTTGCATTTTTTTGCATTTTTTTTGCATATTTTTTGCTTTTTTTTTTGCATTTTTTTTGCATTTTTTTTGCATTTTTTTGCATTTTTTTTTGCATTTTTTTTGCATTTTTTTTGCATTTTTTTTTGCATTTTTTTGCATTTTTTTTGCATATTTTTTTTGCATTTTTTTGCATTTTTTTTGCATATTTTTTGCTTTTTTTTTGCATTTTTTTTGCATTTTTTTTTGCATTTTTTTGCATTTTTTTTGCATATTTTTTTTGCATTTTTTTTGCATTTTTTTTTGCATTTTTTGCATTTTTTTTGCATTTTTTTTGCTTTTTTTTGCATTTTTTTTTGCATTTTTTTCTGCATTTTTTTGCATTTTTTTGCATTTTTTTTGCATATTTTTTGCTTTTTTTTTTGCATTTTTTTTGCATTTTTTTTTGCATTTTTTTGCATTTTTTTTTGCATTTTTTTTGCATTTTTTTTGCATATTTTTTTTGCATTTTTTTTGCATTTTTTTTTGCATTTTTTTGCATTTTTTTTGCATTTTTTTTGCTTTTTTTTGCATTTTTTTTTGCATTTTTTTCTGCATTTTTTTGCATTTTTTTGCATTTTTTTTGCATATTTTTTTTGCATTTTTTGCATTTTTTTTGCATTTTTTTGCATTTTTTTTGCATTTTTTTTGCATTTTTTTTGCATTTTTTTGCATTTTTTTTGCATATTTTTTTTGCATTTTTTTGCATTTTTTTTGCATTTTTTTTTGCATTTTTTTGCATTTTTTTTGCATATTTTTTTGCATTTTTTTGCATTTTTTTTGCATATTTTTTTGCATTTTTTTGCATTTTTTTGCATTTTTTTTGCATATTTTTTTGCATATTTTTTTTGCATTTTTTTGCATTTTTTTTGCATTTTTTTTTGCATATTTTTTGCATTTTTTTGCATATTTTTTGCATTTTTTTTGCATTTTTTTTTGCATTTTTTTCTGCATTTTTTTGCATTTTTTTTGCATTTTTTTTGCATATTTTTTTTGCATTTTTTTGCATTTTTTTGCATTTTTTTGCATTTTTTTTGCATTTTTTTTGCATTTTTTTGCATATTTTTTTTGCATTTTTTTGCATTTTTTTTGCATTTTTTTGCATTTTTTTTGCATTTTTTTTTGCATTTCTTTTTGCATATTTTTTGCATATTTTTTGCATTTTTTTTTGCATTTTTTTTGCATATTTTTTTTGCATTTTTTTTGCATTTTTTTTTGCATTTTTTTGCATTTTTTTTGCATTTTTTTTGCATTTTTTTTGCATTTTTTTTTGCATTTTTTTGCATTTTTTTGCATTTCTTTTTGCATATTTTTTGCATTTTTTTGCATTTTTTTTGCATATTTTTTTTGCATTTTTTTGCATTTTTTTTGCATTTTTTTTTGCATTTTTTTGCATTTTTTTTGCATATTTTTTGCATTTTTTTTGCATATTTTTTTGCATTTTTTTGCATTTTTTTTGCATTTTTTTTGCATTTTTTTTGCATTTTTTTTGCTTTTTTTTTGCATTTTTTTTGCATTTTTTTTTGCATTTTTTTGCATTTTTTTTGCATATTTTTTTTGCATTTTTGTTGCATTTTTTTTTGCATTTTTTTGCATTTTTTTTGCATTTTTTTTGCTTTTTTTTTGCATTTTTTTTGCATTTTTTTCTGCATTTTTTTGCATTTTTTTGCATTTTTTTTGCATATTTTTTTTGCATTTTTTTGCATTTTTTTGCATTTTTTTGCATTTTTTTTGCATTTTTTTTGCATTTTTTTTGCATTTTTTTGCATTTTTTTTGCATATTTTTTTTGCATTTTTTTGCATTTTTTTTTGCATTTTTTTTTGCATTTTTTTGCATTTTTTTTGCATATTTTTTTGCATATTTTTTTGCATTTTTTTTGCATATTTTTTTGCATTTTTTTTGCATTTTTTTGCATTTTTTTTGCATATTTTTTTGCATATTTTTTTTGCATTTTTTTGCATTTTTTTTGCATTTTTTTTTGCATATTTTTTGCATTTTTTTGCATATTTTTTGCATTTTTTTTGCATTTTTTTTTGCATTTTTTTCTGCATTTTTTTGCATTTTTTTTGCATTTTTTTGCATTTTTTTTGCATTTTTTTGCATTTTTTTTGCATTTTTTTTGCATTTCTTTTTGCATATTTTTTGCATATTTTTTGCATATTTTTTGCATTTTTTTTGCATATTTTTTTTGCATTTTTTTTGCATTTTTTTTTGCATTTTTTTGCATTTTTTTTGCATTTTTTTTGCATTTTTTTTGCATTTTTTTTGCATTTTTTTTGCATTTTTTTGCATTTCTTTTTGCATATTTTTTGCATTTTTTTGCATTTTTTTTGCATATTTTTTTTGCATTATTTTGCATTTTTTTTGCATTTTTTTTTGCATTTTTTTGCATTTTTTTTGCATATTTTTTTTGCATTTTTTTGCATTTTTTTTGCATTTTTTTTTGCATATTTTTTGCATTTTTTTTGCATTTTTTTGCATTTTTTTTTGCATTTTTTTTTGCATTTTTTTTGCATTTTTTTTGCATTTTTTTGCATTTTTTTTGCATTTTTTTTTTGCATTTTTTTGCATTTTTTTTGCATTTCTTTTTGCATATTTTTTGCATATTTTTTGCATTTTTTTGCATTTTTTTTGCATTTTTTTTGCATTTTTTTTGCATTTTTTTGCATTTTTTTTGCATATTTTTTTTGCATTTTTTTGCATTTTTTTTTGCATATTTTTTTGCATTTTTTTTGCATATTTTTTTGCATTTTTTTTGCATTTTTTTGCATTTTTTTTGCATATTTTTTTGCATATTTTTTTTGCATTTTTTTGCATTTTTTTTGCATTTTTTTTTGCATATTTTTTGCATTTTTTTGCATATTTTTTGCATTTTTTTTGCATTTTTTTTTGCATTTTTTTCTGCATTTTTTTGCATTTTTTTTGCATTTTTTTGCATTTTTTTTGCATTTTTTTGCATTTTTTTTGCATTTTTTTTGCATTTCTTTTTGCATATTTTTTGCATATTTTTTGCATATTTTTTGCATTTTTTTTGCATATTTTTTTTGCATTTTTTTGCATTTTTTTTTGCATTTTTTTGCATTTTTTTTGCATTTTTTTTGCATTTTTTTTTGCATTTTTTTTGCATTTTTTTTGCATTTTTTTGCATTTCTTTTTGCATATTTTTTGCATTTTTTTGCATTTTTTTTGCATATTTTTTTTGCATTATTTTGCATTTTTTTTGCATTTTTTTTTGCATTTTTTTGCATTTTTTTTGCATATTTTTTTTGCATTTTTTTGCATTTTTTTTGCATTTTTTTTTGCATATTTTTTGCATTTTTTTTGCATTTTTTTGCATTTTTTTTTGCATTTTTTTTGCATTTTTTTTGCATTTTTTTTGCATTTTTTTGCATTTTTTTTGCATTTTTTTTTTGCATTTTTTTGCATTTTTTTTGCATTTCTTTTTGCATATTTTTTGCATATTTTTTGCATATTTTTTGCATTTTTTTTGCATATTTTTTTTGCATTTTTTTTGCATTTTTTTTTGCATTTTTTTGCATTTTTTTTGCATTTTTTTTGCATTTTTTTTGCATTTTTTTTGCATTTTTTTTGCATTTTTTTGCATTTCTTTTTGCATATTTTTTGCATTTTTTTGCATTTTTTTTGCATATTTTTTTTGCATTATTTTGCATTTTTTTTGCATTTTTTTTTGCATTTTTTTGCATTTTTTTTGCATATTTTTTTTGCATTTTTTTGCATTTTTTTTGCATTTTTTTTTGCATATTTTTTGCATTTTTTTTGCATTTTTTTGCATTTTTTTTTGCATTTTTTTTGCATTTTTTTTGCATTTTTTTTGCATTTTTTTGCATTTTTTTTGCATTTTTTTTTTGCATTTTTTTGCATTTTTTTTGCATTTTTTTTTGCATTTTTTGTGCATTTTTTTTGCATATTTTTTTGCATTTTTTTGCATTTTTTTGCATATTTTTTGCATTTTTTTTGCATATTTTTTTGCATTTTTTTTGCATATTTTTTGCATTTTTTTTGCATATTTTTTTGCATATTTTTTTGCATTTTTTTGCATTTTTTTTGCATTTTTTTTGCATTTTTTTTGCATTTTTTTGCATTTTTTTTGCATTTTTTTGCATTTTTTTTGCATTTTTTTTTTTGCATTTTTTTGCATTTTTTTTGCATTTTTTTTGCATTTTTTTGTGCATTTTTTTGCATATTTTTTTGCATTTTTTTGCATTTTTTTGCATATTTTTTGCATTTTTTTTGCATATTTTTTTGCATTTTTTTTGCATATTTTTTGCATTTTTTTTGCATATTTTTTTGCATTTTTTTTGCATATTTTTTGCATTTTTTTTGCATATTTTTTTTGCATTTTTTTGCATTTTTTTGCATTTTTTTGCATTTTTTTTCATTTTTTTTGCATTTTTTTGCATTTTTTTTGCATTTTTTTTTTGCATTTTTTTGCATTTTTTTTGCATTTTTTTTTGCATTTTTTTGTGCATTTTTTTGCATATTTTTTTGCATTTTTTTGCATTTTTTTGCATATTTTTTGCATTTTTTTTGCATATTTTTTTGCATTTTTTTTGCATATTTTTTGCATTTTTTTTGCATTTTTTTTGCATTTTTTTGCATTTTTTTGCATTATTTTTTTGCATATTTTTTGCATTTTTTTTGCATTTTTTTTGCATTTTTTTTTGCATTTTTTTTGCATATTTTTTTGCATTTTTTTTGCATTTTTTTTGAATATTTTTTTGCATTTTTTTGCATTTTTTTTGCATATTTTTTGCTTTTTTTTTTGCATTTTTTTTGCATTTTTTTTTGCATTTTTTTGCATTTTTTTTTGCATTTTTTTTGCATTTTTTTTGCATTTTTTTTTGCATTTTTTTGCATTTTTTTTGCATATTTTTTTTGCATTTTTTTGCATTTTTTTTGCATATTTTTTGCTTTTTTTGCATTTTTTTTGCATTTTTTTTTGCATTTTTTTGCATTTTTTTTGCATATTTTTTTTGCATTTTTTTGCATTTTTTTTTCATTTTTTTTGCATATTTTTTGCATTTTTTTTGCATTTTTTTTGCATTTTTTTTTGCATTTTTTTTGCATTTTTTTTGCATTTTTTTGCATTTTTTTTGCATATTTTTTTTGCATTTTTTTGCATTTTTTTTGCATTTTTTTGCATTTTTTTTGCATATTTTTTGCATTTTTTTGCATTTTTTTTGCATATTTTTTTGCATTTTTTTGCATTTTTTTGCATTTTTTTTGCATATTTTTTTGCATATTTTTTTTGCATTTTTTTGCATTTTTTTTGCATTTTTTTTTGCATATTTTTTGCATTTTTTTGCATATTTTTTGCATTTTTTTTGCATTTTTTTTTGCATTTTTTTCTGCATTTTTTTGCATTTTTTTTGCATTTTTTTTGCATATTTTTTTTTGCATTTTTTTTGCATTTTTTTTGCATTTTTTTTTGCATTTTTTTTGCATTTTTTTGCATTTCTTTTTGCATATTTTTTGCATTTTTTTGCATTTTTTTTGCATATTTTTTTTGCATTTTTTGCATTTTTTTTGCATTTTTTTTTGCATTTTTTTGCATTTTTTTTGCATATTTTTTTTGCATTTTTTTTGCATTTTTTTTGCATTTTTTTTTGCATATTTTTTGCATTTTTTTTGCATTTTTTTTGCATTTTTTTTGCATTTTTTTTGCATTTTTTTTGCATTTTTTTTGCATTTTTTTTGCATTTTTTTTGCATATTTTTTTGCATTTTTTGCATTTTTTTTGCATTTTTTTTGCATTTTTTTTGCATTTTTTTTGCATTTTTTTGCATTTTTTTTGCATTTTTTTTGCATTTTTTTGCATTTTTTTGCATTTTTTTTTTGCATTTTTTTGTGCATTTTTTTTGCATTTTTTTTTGCATATTTTTTTTGCATTTTTTTGCATTTTTTTTGCATTTTTTTTGTGCATTTTTTTTGCATTTTTTTTGCATATTTTTTTTGCATTTTTTTGCATTTTTTTTGCATTTTTTTTTTGCATTTTTTGTGCATTTTTTTTGCATATTTTTTTGCATTTTTTTGCATTTTTTTGCATATTTTTTGCATTTTTTTTGCATATTTTTTTGCATTTTTTTGCATATTTTTTTGCATATTTTTTGCATTTTTTTTGCATATTTTTTTGCATTTTTTTTGCATATTTTTTGCATTTTTTTTGCATATTTTTTTGCATTTTTTTGCATTTTTTTGCATTTTTTTTGCATTTTTTTTGCATTTTTTTTTGCATTTTTTTGCATTTTTTTGCATATTTTTTTTGCATTTTTTTGCATTTTTTTTGCATTTTTTTTTGCATATTTTTTGCATTCTTTTTTGCATTTTTTTTGCATTTTTTTGCATTTTTTTTTGCATATTTATTGCATTTTTTTTGCATTTTTTTTTGCATTTTTTTGCATTTTTTTTTTGCATTTTTTTTTGCATTTTTTTGCATTTTTTGCATTTTTTTTTTGCATATTTTTTGCTTTTTTTTTGCATTTTTTTTGCATTTTTTTTTGCATTTTTTTGCATTTTTTTTGCATATTTTTTTTGCATTTTTTTTGCATTTTTTTTTGCATATTTTTTGCATTTTTTTTGCATTTTTTTTGCATTTTTTTTGCATTTTTTTTTGCATTTTTTTTGCATTTTTTTTGCATTTTTTTTGCATTTTTTTTTGCATTTTTTTTGCATTTTTTTTGCATTTTTTTTTTGCATTTTTTTGCATTTTTTTTTGCATTTTTTTTGCATATTTTTTTTGCATTTTTTTGCATTTTTTTTGCATATTTTTTGCATTTTTTTGCATATTTTTTGCATATTTTTTGCATATTTTTTTGCATTTTTTTGCATTTTTTTTGCATTTTTTTTGCAATTTTTTTGCATTTTTTTTGCAATTTTTTTTGCATATTTTTTGCATTTTTTTTGCATTTTTTTGCATTTTTTTGCATATTTTTTGCATTTTTTTTTGCATTTTTTTTTGCATTTTTTTGCATTTTTTTGCATATTTATTGCATTTTTTTTGCATTTTTTTTGCATTTTTTTGCATTTTTTTTGCATTTTTTTTTTGCATATTTTTTTGCATTTTTTTGCATTTTTTTTGCATTTTTTTTGCATTTTTTTGCAATTTTTTTTGCATATTTTTTGCATATTTTTTTGCATTTTTTTGCATTTCTTTTTGCATATTTTTTGCATTTTTTTTTGCATTTTTTTTGCATTTTTTTTGCATTTTTTTGCATTTTTTTTGCATTTTTTTCGCATATTTTTTTTTGCATTTTTTTTGCATTTTTTTGCATTTTTTTGCATATTTTTTGCATTTTTTTTTTGCATTTTTTTTTGCATTTTTTTGCATTTTTTTTGCATATTTATTGCATTTTTTTTTGCATTTTTTTGCATTTTTTTTGCATTTTTTTTGCTTTTTTTTGCATTTTTTTTTGCATTTTTTTTGCATTTTTTTTGCATTTTTTTTTGCATTTTTTTGCATTTTTTTGCATTTTTTTTGCATTTTTTTTGCATATTTTTTGCATTTTTTTTGCATTTTTTTTGCATATTTTTTGCATTTTTTTTGCATTTTTTTTGCATATTTTTTTTGCATTTTTTTGCATTTTTTTTGCATTTTTTTTGCATTTTTTTGCATTTTTTTTGCATTTTTTTTGCATATTTTTTTGCATTTTTTTGCATTTTTTTTGCATTTTTTTTGCATTTTTTTTGCATTTTTTTTGCATTTTTTTGCAATTTTTTTTGCATATTTTTTGCATTTTTTTTTGCATTCTTTTGCATTTTTTTGCATTTTTTTTTGCATTTTTTTGCATTTTTTTTTGCATTTTTTTTGCATATTTTTTTGCATTTTTTTGCATTTTTTTTTGCATTTTTTTTGCATATTTTTTTGCATTTTTTTGCATTTTTTTGCATATTTTTTGCATTTTTTTTTGCATTTTTTTGCATTTTTTTTTGCATTTTTTTTTGCATTTTTTTGCATTTTTTTTTGCATTTTTTTTGCATATTATTTGCATTTTTTTTGCATATTTTTTTGCATTTTTTTTGCATATTTTTTTGCATTTTTTTGCATTTTTTTTTGCATTTTTTTTGCATATTTTTTTGCATTTTTTTGCATTTTTTTTGCATATTTTTTGCATTTTTTTGCATTTTTTTTGCATATTTTTTGCATTTTTTTTTTGCATTTTTTTTGCATATTTTTTTTGCATTTTTTTGCATTTTTTTTGCATTTTTTTTGCTTCTTTTTGCATTTTTTTTTGCATTTTTTTGCATTTTTTTGCATTTTTTTTTGCATTTTTTTGCATTTTTTTTGCATTTTTTTTGCATTTTTTTTGCATATTTTTTGCATTTTTTTTGCTTTTTTTTTGCATATTTTTTGCATTTTTTTTTGCATTTTTTTTGCATATTTTTTTTGCATTTTTTTGCATTTTTTTTGCATTTTTTGTGCTTTTTTTTGCATATTTTTTTGCATATTTTTTGCATTTTTTTTGCATATTTTTTGCATTTTTTTTTGCATTTTTTTGCATTTTTTTTGCATTTTTTTTTGCATTTTTTTGCATTTTTTTTGCATTTTTTTTGCATATTTTTTTGCATATTTTTTTGCATTTTTTTTGCATTTTTTTTGCATTTTTTTTGCATTTTTTTTGCATTTTTTTGCAATTTTTTTGCATATTTTTTGCATTTTTTTTTGCATTCTTTTGCATTTCTTTTTGCATATTTTTTGCATATTTTTTTGCATTTTTTTTGCATTTTTTTGCATATTTTTTGCATTTTTTTTTTGCATTTTTTTTGCATATTTTTTTTGCATTTTTTTTGCATTTTTTTTGCATTTTTTTGCATTTTTTTTGCATTTTTTTTGCATTTTTTTTGCATTTTTTTTGCATTTTTTTTGCATTTTTTTGCATTTTTTTTGCATATTTTTTTTGCATTTTTTTGCATTTTTTTGCATTTTTTTTTGCATTTTTTTGCATTTTTTTTTGCTTTTTTTTGCATTTTTTTTGCATTTTTTTTGCATTTTTTTGCATTTTTTTGCAATTTTTTTTGCATATTTTTTGCATTTTTTTTGCATTTTTTTGCATTTTTTTGCATATTTTTTGCATTTTTTTTTGCATTTTTTTTTGCATTTTTTTGCATTTTTTTTGCATATTTATTGCATTTTTTTTGCATTTTTTTTTGCATTTTTTTGCATTTTTTTTTTGCATATTTTTTTGCATTTTTTTGCATTTTTTTTGCATTTTTTTTGCATTTTTTTTGCATTTTTTTGCAATTTTTTTTGCATATTTTTTGCATTTTTTTTTGCATTTTTTTGCATTTCTTTTTGCATATTTTTTGCATTTTTTTTTGCATTTTTTTTGCATTTTTTTTGCATTTTTTTGCATTTTTTTTGCATTTTTTTCGCATATTTTTTTTTGCATTTTTTTTGCAGTTTTTTGCATTTTTTTTGCATATTTTTTGCATTTTTTTTTGCATTTTTTTTTGCATTTTTTTGCATTTTTTTTGCATATTTATTGCATTTTTTTGCATTTTTTTGCATTTTTTTTGCATTTTTTTTGCTTTTTTTTTGCATTTTTTTTTGCATTTTTTTTGCATTTTTTTTGCATTTTTTTTTGCATTTTTTTGCATTTTTTTTGCATTTTTTTTGCATTTTTTTTGCATATTTTTTGCATTTTTTTTGCATTTTTTTTGCATATTTTTTGCATTTTTTTTTGCATTTTTTTTGCAGATTTTTTTTGCATTTTTTTGCATTTTTTTTGCATTTTTTTTGCTTTTTTTTTGCATATTTTTTTGCATATTTTTTGCATTTTTTTTGCATATTTTTTTGCATTTTTTTGCATTTTTTTTGCATATTTTTTGCATTTTTTTTGCATTTTTTTTGCATTTTTTTTGCATATTTTTTGCATTTTTTTTGCATTTTTTTTGCATATTTTTTGCATTTTTTTTTGCATTTATTTTGCATATTTTTTTTGCATTTTTTTGCATTTTTTTTGCATTTTTTTTGCTTTTTTTTTGCATATTTTTTTGCATATTTTTTGCATTTTTTTTGCATATTTTTTTGCATTTTTTTGCATTTTTTTGCATTTTTTTTGCATATTTTTTGCATTTTTTTTTGCATTTTTTTTGCATATTTTTTTTGCATTTTTTTTGCATATTTTTTGCATTTTTTTTGCATTTTTTTTGCATATTTTTTGCATTTTTTTTTGCATTTTTTTTGCATATTTTTTTTGCATTTTTTTGCATTTTTTTTGCATTTTTTTTGATTTTTTTTTGCATATTTTTTTGCATATTTTTTGCATTTTTTTTGCATATTTTTTTGCATTTTTTTGCATTTTTTTGCATTTTTTTTGCATATTTTTTGCATTTTTTTTGCATTTTTTTGCATTTTTTTTGCATATTTTTTTTGCATTTTTTTGCATTTTTTTGCATTTTTTTTTGCATTTTTTTGCATTTTTTTTGCATTTTTTTTGCATATTTTTTTGCATTTTTTTGCATTTTTTTTGCATTTTTTTTGCATTTTTTTTGCATTTTTTTTGCATTTTTTTGCAATTTTTTTTGCATATTTTTTGCATTTTTTTTTGCATTCTTTTGCATTTCTTTTTGCATATTTTTTGCATATTTTTTTGCATTTTTTTTTGCATTTTTTTGCATATTTTTTGCATTTTTTTTTGCATTTTTTTTGCATATTTTTTTTGCATTTTTTTGCATTTTTTTTGCATTTTTTTGCATTTTTTTTGCATTTTTTTTGCATTTTTTTTGCATATTTATTGCATTTTTTTTGCATTTTTTTTGCATTTTTTTGCATTTTTTTTTGCATTTTTTTTTTGCATATTTTTTTGCATTTTTTGCATTTTTTTGCATTTTTTTTGCATTTTTTTTGCATTTTTTTGCAATTTTTTTTGCATATTTTTTGCATTTTTTTTTGCATTTTTTTGCATTTCTTTTTGCATATTTTTTGCATTTTTTTGCATTTTTTTTGCATTTTTTTTGCATTTTTTTGCATTTTTTTTGCATTTTTTTCGCATATTTTTTTTTGCATTTTTTTTGCATTTTTTTGCATTTTTTTTGCATATTTTTTGCATTTTTTTTTGCATTTTTTTTTGCATTTTTTTGCATTTTTTTTGCATATTTATTGCATTTTTTTTGCATTTTTTTTGCATATTTTTTTGCATTTTTTTTAATTTTTTTTGCATATTTTTTTGCATTTTTTTGCATTTTTTTTGCATATTTTTTGCTTTTTTTTTGCTTTTTTTTTGCATTTTTTTTGCATTTTTTTGCATTTTTTTTGCATTTTTTTTGCATTTTTTTTGCATTTTTTTTGCATTTTTTTGCATTTTTTTTGCATATTTTTTGCATTTTTTTTGCATTTTTTTGCATTTTTTTTGCATATTTTTTTTTGCATTTTTTTGCATTTTTTGTGCATTTTTTTTTGCATTTTTTTGCATTTTTTTTTGCATTTTTTTTGCATATTTTTTTGCATTTTTTTGCATTTTTTTTGCATATTTTTTTTGCATTTTTTTGCATTTTTTTTGCATTTTTTTTGCATATTTTTTGCATTTTTTTTTGCATATTTTTTTGCATTTTTTTGCATTTTTTTTGCATTTTTTTTGCATATTTTTTGCATTTTTTTTTGCATTTTTTTTGCATATTTTTTTTGCATTTTTTTTGCATTTTTTTTTTGCATTTTTTTGCATTTTTTTGCATTTTTTTTGCTTTTTTTTTGCATTTTTTTTTGCATTTTTTTTGCATTTTTTTTGCATTTTTTTTGCATTTTTTTGCATTTTTTTTGCATATTTTTTTTGCATTTTTTTGCATTTTTTTTTGCATTTTTTTGCATTTTTTTTGCATATTTATTGCATTTTTTTTGCATTTTTTTTGCATATTTTTTTGCATTTTTTTTAATTTTTTTTGCATATTTTTTTGCATTTTTTTGCATTTTTTTTGCATATTTTTTGCTTTTTTTTTGCTTTTTTTTTGCATTTTTTTTTGCATTTTTTTGCATTTTTTTTGCATTTTTTTTGCATTTTTTTTGCATTTTTTTTGCATTTTTTTGCATTTTTTTTGCATATTTTTTGCATTTTTTTTGCATTTTTTTGCATTTTTTTTGCATATTTTTTTTGCATTTTTTTGCATTTTTTGTGCATTTTTTTTTGCATTTTTTTGCATTTTTTTTTGCATTTTTTTTGCATATTTTTTTGCATTTTTTTGCATTTTTTTTGCATATTTTTTTTGCATTTTTTTGCATTTTTTTTTGCATTTTTTTTTGCATATTTTTTGCATTTTTTTTTGCATATTTTTTTGCATTTTTTTGCATTTTTTTTGCATTTTTTTTGCATATTTTTTGCATTTTTTTTTGCATTTTTTTTGCATATTTTTTTTGCATTTTTTTTGCATTTTTTTTTTGCATTTTTTTGCATTTTTTTGCATTTTTTTTGCTTTTTTTTTGCATTTTTTTTTGCATTTTTTTTGCATTTTTTTTGCATTTTTTTTGCATTTTTTTGCATTTTTTTTGCATATTTTTTTTGCATTTTTTTGCATTTTTTTTTGCATTTGTTTTTGCATTTTTTTGCATTTTTTTTGCATTTTTTTTGCATATTTTTTTGCATTTTTTTGCATTTTTTTTGCATATTTTTTGCATTTTTTTTGCATATTTTTTTGCATTTATTTTGCATATTTTTTTGCATTTTTTTGCATTTTTTTTGCATTTTTTTTGCATATTTTTTTGCATTTTTTTGCATTTTTTTGCATATTTTTTGCATTTTTTTGCATTTTTTTTGCATTTTTTTTGCATTTTTTTTGAAATTTTTTTTGCATATTTTTTGCATTTTTTTTGCATTTTTTTGCATTTCTTTTTGCATATTTTTTGCATATTTTTTTGCATTTTTTTGCATTTTTTTTGCATTTTTTTGCATATTTTTTGCATTTTTTTTTGCATTTTTTTTGCATATTTTTTTTGCATTTTTTTTGCATTTTTTTTGCATTTTTTTGCATTTTTTTTGCATTTTTTTTGCATTTTTTTTGCATTTTTTTTTTGCATTTTTTTTGCATTTTTTTGCATTTTTTTTGCATTTTTTTGCATTTTTTTTGCATATTTTTTTTGCATTTTTTTGCATTTTTTTGCATTTTTTTTGCATTTTTTTTGCATTTTTTTTGCATATTTTTTTGCATTTTTTTTGCATTTTTTTTGCATTTTTTTGCATTTTTTATGCATTTTTTTGCAATTTTTTTTGCATATTTTTTGCATTTTTTTTTTGCATTTTTTTGCATTTTTTTGCATTTTTTTTGCATTTTTTTGCATTTTTTTTGCATTTTTTTTGCATTTTTTTTTGCATTTTTTTGCATTTTTTTTTGCATTTTTTTTGCATATTTTTTTGCATTTTTTTGCATTTTTTTTGCATATTTTTTGCATTTTTTTGCATATTTTTTTGCATTTTTTTTGCATATTTTTTTGCATTTTTTTTGCATTTTTTTTGCATTTTTTTTGCATTTTTTATGCATTTTTTTGCAATTTTTTTTGCATATTTTTTGCATTTTTTTTTGCATTTTTTTGCATTTTTTTTGCATTTTTTTTGCATTTTTTTGCATTTTTTTTGCATTTTTTTTGCATTTTTTTTGCATTTTTTTTGCATTTTTTTTGCATTTTTTTAGCATTTTTTTTTGCATTTTTTTGCATTTTTTTTGCATATTTTTTTTGCATTTTTTTGCATTTTTTTGCATTTTTTTTTGCATTTTTTTGCATTTTTTTTGCATTTTTTTTGCATATTTTTTTGCATTTTTTTGCATTTTTTTGCATATTTTTTGCATTTTTTTGCATATTTTTTTGCATTTTTTTTGCATATTTTTTTGCATTTTTTTGCATATTTTTTGCATTTTTTTTGCATTTTTTTTGCATTTTTTTGCAATTTTTTTTGCATATTTTTTGCATTTTTTTTGCATTTTTTTGCATTTCTTTTTGCATATTTTTTGCATTTTTTTGCATATTTTTTGCATTTTTTTTGCATTTTTTTGCATTTTCTTTGCATATTTTTTGTATTTTTTTTGGCATTTTTTTTTGCATTTTTTTGCATTTTTTTTGCATATTTATTGCATTTTTTTTGCATTTTTTTTTGCATTTTTTTGCATTTTTTTTTGCATTTTTTTTTGCATATTTTTTTGCATTTTTTTGCATTTTTTTTGCATTTTTTTTGCATTTTTTTGCAATTTTTTTTGCATATTTTTTGCATTTTTTTTGCATTTTTTTGCATTTCTTTTTGCATATTTTTTGCATTTTTTTTTGCATTTTTTTTGCATTTTTTTTGCATTTTTTTGCATTTTTTTTGCATTTTTTTGCATTTTTTTTGCATATTTTTTGCATTTTTTTTGCATTTTTTTTGCATTTTTTTTGCATTTTTTTTGCATATTTTTTGCATTTTTTTTTGCATTTTTTTTGCATATTTTTTTGCATTTTTTTTGCATTTTTTTGCATATTTTTTTGCATTTTTTTGCATTTTTTTTGCATATTTTTTGCTTTTTTTTTTGCATTTTTTTTGCATTTTTTTTTGCATTTTTTTTGCATTTTTTTTGCATTTTTTTTGCATTTTTTTTGCATTTTTTTTTGCATTTTTTTGCATTTTTTTGCATATTTTTTTTGCATTTTTTTGCATTTTTTTGCATTTTTTTGCATATTTTTTGCATTTTTTTTGCATTTTTTTTGCATTTTTTTTTGCATTTTTTTTGCATTTTTTTTGCATTTTTTTGCATTTTTTTTGCATATTTTTTTTGCATTTTTTTGCATTTTTTTTTGCATTTTTTTTTGCATTTTTTTTTGCATTTTTTTTGCATATTTTTTTTTGCATTTTTTTGCATTTTTTTTGCATTTTTTTTGCATATTTTTTGCATATTTTTTGCATTTTTTTTGCATTTTTTTTTGCATTTTTTTTGCATTTTTTTTGCATTTTTTTTGCATTTTTTTGCATTTTTTTTGCATATTTTTTTTGCATTTTTTTGCATTTTTTTTGTATTTTTTTTTGCATTTTTTTGCATTTTTTTTGCATTTTTTTTGCATATTTTTTTGCATTTTTTTGCATTTTTTTTGCATATTTTTTGCATTTTTTTTGCATATTTTTTTGCATTTTTTTTGCATATTTTTTGCATTTTTTTTGCATATTTTTTTGCATTTTTTTGCATTTTTTTGCATTTTTTTTGCATTTTTTTTGCATATTTTTTTTGCATTTTTTTGCATTTTTTTTGCATTTTTTTGCATTTTTTTTGCATTTTTTTTTGCATTTCTTTTTGCATATTTTTTGCATTTTTTTGCATATTTTTTGCATTTTTTTTGCATTTTTTTTGCATATTTTTTTTGCATTTTTTTTGCATTTTTTTTTGCATTTTTTTGCATTTTTTTGCATTTTTTTTGCATTTTTTTTGCATTTTTTTTTGCATTTTTTTTGCATTTTTTTGCATTTTTTTGCATTTTTTTGCATTTTTTTTGCATATTTTTTTTGCATTTTTTTGCATTTTTTTTGCATTTTTTTTTGCATTTTTTTGCATTTTTTTTGCATTTTTTTTGCATTTTTTTTTGCATTTTTTGCATTTTTTTTGCATTTTTTTTGCATATTTTTTTGCATTTTTTTGCATTTTTTTTGCATATTTTTTGCATTTTTTTTGCATATTTTTTAGCATTTTTTGCATTTTTTTTGCATTTTTTTTGCATTTTTTTTTGCATTTTTTTGCATTTTTTTGCATATTTTTTTTGCATTTTTTTGCATTTTTTTTGCATTTTTTTTTGCATATTTTTTGCATTTTTTTTGCATTTTTTTGCAATTTTTTTTGCATATTTTTTTGCATTTTTTTGCATTTTTTTTGCATTTTTTTTGCATATTTTTTGCATTTTTTTTTGCATTTTTTTGCATTTTTTTTGCATTTTTTTTTGCATTTTTTTGCATTTTTTTTTGCATTTTTTTTGCATATTTTTTTGCGTTTTTTTGCATTTTTTTTGCATATTATTTGCATTTTTTTTGCATATTTTTTTGCATTTTTTTGCATTTTTTTTGCATTTTTTTTGCATATTTTTTTGCATTTTTTTGCATTTTTTTTGCATATTTTTGCATTTTTTTGCATTTTTTTTGCATTTTTTTTGCATTTTTTTTGCATTTTTTTTGCATTTTTTTTGCAATTTTTTTTGCATATTTTTTGCATTTTTTTTTGCATTTTTTTGCATTTCTTTTTGCATATTTTTTGCATATTTTTTGCATTTTTTTTGAATATTTTTTTGCATTTTTTTGCATTTTTTTTGCATTTTTTTTGCATATTTTTTGCATTTTTTTTTTGCATTTTTTTTGCATATTTTTTTTGCATTTTTTTGCATTTTTTTTGCATTTTTTTTGCTTCTTTTTGCATTTTTTTTTGCATTTTTTTGCATTTTTTTGCATTTTTTTTTGCATTTTTTTGCATTTTTTTTGCATTTTTTTTGCATTTTTTTTGCATATTTTTTGCATTTTTTTTGCTTTTTTTGCATATTTTTTGCATTTTTTTTTGCATTTTTTTTGCATATTTTTTTTGCATTTTTTTGCATTTTTTTTGCATTTTTTGTGCTTTTTTTTGCATATTTTTTTGCATATTTTTTGCATTTTTTTTGCATATTTTTTTGCATTTTTTTGCATTTTTTTTGCATTTTTTTTGCATATTTTTTGCATTTTTTTTTGCATTTTTTTGCATTTTTTTTGCATATTTTTTTTGCATTTTTTTGCATTTTTTTTGCATTTTTTTTTGCATTTTTTTGCATTTTTTTTGCATTTTTTTTGCATATTTTTTTGCATATTTTTTTGCATTTTTTTTGCATTTTTTTTGCATTTTTTTTGCATTTTTTTTGCATTTTTTTGCAATTTTTTTGCATATTTTTTGCATTTTTTTTTGCATTCTTTTGCATTTCTTTTTGCATATTTTTTGCATATTTTTTTGCATTTTTTTTGCATTTTTTTGCATATTTTTTGCATTTTTTTTTTGCATTTTTTTTGCATATTTTTTTTGCATTTTTTTTGCATTTTTTTTGCATTTTTTTGCATTTTTTTTGCATTTTTTTTGCATTTTTTTTGCATATTTTTTTTGCATTTTTTTGCATTTTTTTGCATTTTTTTTTGCATTTTTTTGCATTTTTTTTTGCTTTTTTTTGCATTTTTTTTGCATTTTTTTTGCATTTTTTTGCATTTTTTTGCAATTTTTTTTGCATATTTTTTGCATTTTTTTTGCATTTTTTTGCATTTTTTTGCATATTTTTTGCATTTTTTTTTGCATTTTTTTTTGCATTTTTTTGCATTTTTTTTGCATATTTATTGCATTTTTTTGCATTTTTTTTTGCATTTTTTTGCATTTTTTTTTTGCATATTTTTTTGCATTTTTTTGCATTTTTTTTGCATTTTTTTTGCATTTTTTTTGCATTTTTTTGCAATTTTTTTTGCATATTTTTTGCATTTTTTTTTGCATTTTTTTGCATTTCTTTTTGCATATTTTTTGCATTTTTTTTTGCATTTTTTTTGCATTTTTTTTGCATTTTTTTGCATTTTTTTTGCATTTTTTTCGCATATTTTTTTTTGCATTTTTTTTGCATTTTTTTGCATTTTTTTTGCATATTTTTTGCATTTTTTTTTGCATTTTTTTTTGCATTTTTTTGCATTTTTTTTGCATATTTATTGCATTTTTTTGCATTTTTTTGCATTTTTTTTGCATTTTTTTTGCTTTTTTTTTGCATTTTTTTTTGCATTTTTTTTGCATTTTTTTTGCATTTTTTTTTGCATTTTTTTGCATTTTTTTTGCATTTTTTTTGCATTTTTTTTGCATATTTTTTGCATTTTTTTTGCATTTTTTTTGCATATTTTTTGCATTTTTTTTTGCATTTTTTTTGCAGATTTTTTTGCATTTTTTTGCATTTTTTTGCATTTTTTTTGCATATTTTTTGCATTTTTTTTTCATTTTTTTTGCATATTTTTTTTGCATTTTTTTTGCATATTTTTTGCATATTTATTGCATTTTTTTGCATTTTTTTTGCATTTTTTTTGCTTTTTTTTTGCATTTTTTTTTGCATTTTTTTTGCATTTTTTTTGCATTTTTTTTTGCATTTTTTTGCATTTTTTTTGCATTTTTTTTGCATTTTTTTTGCATATTTTTTGCATTTTTTTTGCATTTTTTTTGCATATTTTTTGCATTTTTTTTTGCATTTTTTTTGCAGATTTTTTTGCATTTTTTTGCATTTTTTTGCATTTTTTTTGCATATTTTTTGCATTTTTTTTTCATTTTTTTTGCATATTTTTTTTGCATTTTTTTTGCATATTTTTTGCATTTTTTTTGCATTTTTTTTGCATATTTTTTGCATTTTTTTTTGCATTTTTTTTGCATATTTTTTTGCATTTTTTTGCATTTTTTTGCATTTTTTTTGCATATTTTTTGCATATTTTTTTCATTTTTTTTGCATATTTTTTTTGCATTTTTTTTGCATATTTTTTGCATTTTTTTTGCATTTTTTTTGCATATTTTTTGCATTTTTTTTTGCATTTTTTTTGCATATTTTTTTTGCATTTTTTTGCATTTTTTTTGCATTTTTTTTGCTTTTTTTTTGCATATTTTTTTGCATATTTTTTGCATTTTTTTTGCATATTTTTTTGCATTTTTTTGCATTTTTTTGCATTTTTTTTGCATATTTTTTGCATTTTTTTTGCATTTTTTTGCATTTTTTTTGCATATTTTTTTTGCATTTTTTTGCATTTTTTTGCATTTTTTTTTGCATTTTTTTGCATTTTTTTTGCATTTTTTTTGCATATTTTTTTGCATTTTTTTGCATTTTTTTTGCATTTTTTTTGCATTTTTTTAGCATTTTTTTTGCATTTTTTTGCAATTTTTTTTGCATATTTTTTGCATTTTTTTTTGCATTCTTTTGCATTTCTTTTTGCATATTTTTTGCATATTTTTTTGCATTTTTTTTGCATTTTTTTGCATATTTTTTGCATTTTTTTTTGCATTTTTTTTGCATATTTTTTGCATTTTTTTTTGCATTTTTTTTTTGCATATTTTTTTGCATTTTTTGCATTTTTTTGCATTTTTTTTGCATTTTTTTTGCATTTTTTTGCAATTTTTTTTGCATATTTTTTGCATTTTTTTTTGCATTTTTTTGCATTTCTTTTTGCATATTTTTTGCATTTTTTTGCATTTTTTTTGCATTTTTTTTGCATTTTTTTGCATTTTTTTTGCATTTTTTTCGCATATTTTTTTTTGCATTTTTTTTGCATTTTTTTGCATTTTTTTTGCATATTTTTTGCATTTTTTTTTGCATTTTTTTTTGCATTTTTTTGCATTTTTTTTGCATATTTATTGCATTTTTTTTGCATTTTTTTTGCATATTTTTTTGCATTTTTTTTAATTTTTTTTGCATATTTTTTTGCATTTTTTTGCATTTTTTTTGCATATTTTTTGCTTTTTTTTTGCTTTTTTTTTGCATTTTTTTTTGCATTTTTTTGCATTTTTTTTGCATTTTTTTTGCATTTTTTTTGCATTTTTTTTGCATTTTTTTGCATTTTTTTTGCATATTTTTTGCATTTTTTTTGCATTTTTTTGCATTTTTTTTGCATATTTTTTTTGCATTTTTTTGCATTTTTTGTGCATTTTTTTTTGCATTTTTTTGCATTTTTTTTTGCATTTTTTTTGCATATTTTTTTGCATTTTTTTGCATTTTTTTTGCATATTTTTTTTGCATTTTTTTGCATTTTTTTTTGCATTTTTTTTTGCATATTTTTTGCATTTTTTTTTGCATATTTTTTTGCATTTTTTTGCATTTTTTTTGCATTTTTTTTGCATATTTTTTGCATTTTTTTTTGCATTTTTTTTGCATATTTTTTTTGCATTTTTTTTGCATTTTTTTTTTGCATTTTTTTGCATTTTTTTGCATTTTTTTTGCTTTTTTTTTGCATTTTTTTTTGCATTTTTTTTGCATTTTTTTTGCATTTTTTTTGCATTTTTTTGCATTTTTTTTGCATATTTTTTTTGCATTTTTTTGCATTTTTTTTTGCATTTGTTTTTGCATTTTTTTGCATTTTTTTTGCATTTTTTTTGCATATTTTTTTGCATTTTTTTGCATTTTTTTTGCATATTTTTTGCATTTTTTTTGCATATTTTTTTGCATTTATTTTGCATATTTTTTTGCATTTTTTTGCATTTTTTTTGCATTTTTTTTGCATATTTTTTTGCATTTTTTTGCATTTTTTTGCATATTTTTTGCATTTTTTTGCATTTTTTTTGCATTTTTTTTGCATTTTTTTTGAAATTTTTTTTGCATATTTTTTGCATTTTTTTTGCATTTTTTTGCATTTTTTTTTGCATTTTTTTTGCATATTTTTTTGCATTTTTTTGCATTTTTTTTGCATATTTTTTGCATTTTTTTGCATATTTTTTTGCATTTTTTTTGCATATTTTTTTGCATTTTTTTTGCATTTTTTTTGCATTTTTTTGCATTTTTTATGCATTTTTTTGCAATTTTTTTTGCATATTTTTTGCATTTTTTTTTTGCATTTTTTTGCATTTTTTTTGCATTTTTTTTGCATTTTTTTGCATTTTTTTTGCATTTTTTTTGCATTTTTTTTTGCATTTTTTTGCATTTTTTTTTGCATTTTTTTTGCATATTTTTTTGCATTTTTTTGCATTTTTTTTGCATATTTTTTGCATTTTTTTGCATATTTTTTTGCATTTTTTTTGCATATTTTTTTGCATTTTTTTTGCATTTTTTTTGCATTTTTTTTGCATTTTTTATGCATTTTTTTGCAATTTTTTTTGCATATTTTTTGCATTTTTTTTTGCATTTTTTTGCATTTTTTTTGCATTTTTTTTGCATTTTTTTGCATTTTTTTTGCATTTTTTTTGCATTTTTTTGCATTTTTTTTGCATTTTTTTTGCATTTTTTTAGCATTTTTTTTTGCATTTTTTTGCATTTTTTTTGCATATTTTTTTTGCATTTTTTTGCATTTTTTTGCATTTTTTTTTGCATTTTTTTGCATTTTTTTTGCATTTTTTTTGCATATTTTTTTGCATTTTTTTGCATTTTTTTGCATATTTTTTGCATTTTTTTGCATATTTTTTTGCATTTTTTTTGCATATTTTTTTGCATTTTTTTGCATATTTTTTGCATTTTTTTTGCATTTTTTTTGCATTTTTTTGCAATTTTTTTTGCATATTTTTTGCATTTTTTTTGCATTTTTTTGCATTTCTTTTTGCATATTTTTTGCATTTTTTTGCATATTTTTTGCATTTTTTTTGCATTTTTTTGCATTTTCTTTGCATATTTTTTGTATTTTTTTTGGCATTTTTTTTTTGCATTTTTTTGCATTTTTTTTGCATATTTATTAAATTTTTTTTGCATTTTTTTTTGCATTTTTTTGCATTTTTTTTTGCATTTTTTTTTGCATATTTTTTTGCATTTTTTTGCATTTTTTTTGCATTTTTTTTGCATTTTTTTGCAATTTTTTTTGCATATTTTTTGCATTTTTTTTTGCATTTTTTTGCATTTCTTTTTGCATATTTTTTGCATTTTTTTTTGCATTTTTTTTGCATTTTTTTTGCATTTTTTTGCATTTTTTTTGCATTTTTTTGCATTTTTTTTGCATATTTTTTGCATTTTTTTTGCATTTTTTTTGCATTTTTTTTGCATTTTTTTTGCATATTTTTTGCATTTTTTTTTGCATTTTTTTTGCATATTTTTTTGCATTTTTTTTGCATTTTTTTGCATATTTTTTTGCATTTTTTTGCATTTTTTTTGCATATTTTTTGCTTTTTTTTTGCATTTTTTTTGCATTTTTTTTTGCATTTTTTTGCATTTTTTTTGCATTTTTTTTGCATTTTTTTTGCATTTTTTTTTGCATTTTTTTGCATTTTTTTGCATATTTTTTTTGCATTTTTTTGCATTTTTTTGCATTTTTTTGCATATTTTTTGCATTTTTTTTGCATTTTTTTTGCATTTTTTTTTGCATTTTTTTTGCATTTTTTTTGCATTTTTTTGCATTTTTTTTGCATATTTTTTTTGCATTTTTTTGCATTTTTTTTGCATTTTTTTTTGCATTTTTTTTGCATATTTTTTTTTGCTTTTTTTTGCATTTTTTTTGCATTTTTTTTGCATATTTTTTGCATATTTTTTGCATTTTTTTTGCATTTTTTTTTGCATTTTTTTTGCATTTTTTTTGCATTTTTTTTGCATTTTTTTGCATTTTTTTTGCATATTTTTTTTGCATTTTTTTGCATTTTTTTTGCATTTTTTTTTGCATTTTTTTGCATTTTTTTTGCATTTTTTTTGCATATTTTTTTGCATTTTTTTGCATTTTTTTTGCATATTTTTTGCATTTTTTTTGCATATTTTTTTGCATTTTTTTTGCATATTTTTTGCATTTTTTTTGCATATTTTTTTGCATTTTTTTGCATTTTTTTGCATTTTTTTTGCATTTTTTTTGCATATTTTTTTTGCATTTTTTTGCATTTTTTTTGCATTTTTTTGCATTTTTTTTGCATTTTTTTTTGCATTTCTTTTTGCATATTTTTTGCATTTTTTAGCATATTTTTTGCATTTTTTTTGCATTTTTTTTGCATATTTTTTTTGCATTTTTTTTGCATATTTTTTTTGCATTTTTTTTGCATTTTTTTTGCATTTTTTTGCATTTTTTTTGCATTTTTTTTGCATTTTTTTTTGCATTTTTTTTGCATTTTTTTGCATTTTTTTGCATTTTTTTGCATTTTTTTGCATTTTTTTTGCATTTTTTTGCATTTTTTTTGCATATTTTTTGCATATTTTTTTGCATTTTTTTGCATTTTTTTTGCATTTATTTGCAATTTTTTTTGCATATTTTTTGCATTTTTTTTTGCATTTTTTTGCATTTCTTTTTGCATATTTTTTGCATTTTTTTTTGCATTTTTTTTGCATTTTTTTGCATTTTTTTGCATTTTTTTTGCATTTTTTTGCATTTTTTTTGCATTTTTTTGCATTTTTTTGCATTTTTTTTGCATATTTTTTGCATTTTTTTTTGCATTTTTTTTTGCATTTTTTTGCATTTTTTTTGCATATTTATTGCATTTTTTTTGCATTTTTTTTTGCATTTTTTTGCATTTTTTTTTGCATATTTTTTTGCATATTTTTTGCATTTTTTTTGCATTTTTTTTGCATTTTTTTTTGCATTTTTTTTGCATTTTTTTTGCATTTTTTTGCATTTTTTTTGCATATTTTTTTGCATTTTTTTTGCATTTTTTTTGCATATTTTTTTGCATTTTTATGCATTTTTTTTGCATATTTTTTGCTTTTTTTTTGCATTTTTTTGCATTTTTTTGCATTTTTTTGCATTTTTTTGCATTTTTTTTGCATTTTTTTGCATTTTTTTTGCATATTTTTTGCATATTTTTTTGCATTTTTTTGCATTTTTTTTGCATTTATTTGCAATTTTTTTTGCATATTTTTTGCATTTTTTTTTGCATTTTTTTGCATTTCTTTTTGCATATTTTTTGCATTTTTTTTTGCATTTTTTTTGCATTTTTTTGCATTTTTTTGCATTTTTTTGCATTTTTTTTGCATTTTTTTGCATTTTTTTTGCATATTTTTTGCATTTTTTTTGCATTTTTTTTGCATTTTTTTTGCATTTTTTTTGCATATTTTTTGCATTTTTTTTTGCATTTTTTTTGCATATTTTTTTGCATTTTTTTTGCATTTTTTTGCATATTTTTTTGCATTTTTTTGCATTTTTTTTGCATATTTTTTGCTTTTTTTTTGCATTTTTTTTGCATTTTTTTTTGCATTTTTTTGCATTTTTTTTGCATTTTTTTTGCATTTTTTTTGCATTTTTTTTGCATTTTTTTGCATTTTTTTGCATATTTTTTTTGCATTTTTTTGCATTTTTTTGCATTTTTTTGCATATTTTTTGCATTTTTTTTGCATTTTTTTTGCATTTTTTTTTGCATTTTTTTTGCATTTTTTTTGCATTTTTTTGCATTTTTTTTGCATATTTTTTTTGCATTTTTTTGCATTTTTTTTGCATTTTTTTTTGCATTTTTTTTGCATATTTTTTTTTGCATTTTTTTGCATTTTTTTTGCATTTTTTTTGCATATTTTTTGCATATTTTTTGCATTTTTTTTGCATTTTTTTTTGCATTTTTTTTGCATTTTTTTTGCATTTTTTTTGCATTTTTTTGCATTTTTTTTGCATATTTTTTTTGCATTTTTTTGCATTTTTTTTGCATTTTTTTTTGCATTTTTTTGCATTTTTTTTGCATTTTTTTTGCATATTTTTTTGCATTTTTTTGCATTTTTTTTGCATTTTTTTTGCATTTTTTTTGCATTTTTTTTTGCATTTTTTTTGCATTTTTTTGCATTTTTTTGCATTTTTTTGCATTTTTTTTGCATATTTTTTTTGCATTTTTTTGCATTTTTTTTGCATTTTTTTTTGCATTTTTTTGCATTTTTTTTGCATTTTTTTTGCATTTTTTTTTGCATTTTTTGCATTTTTTTTGCATTTTTTTTGCATATTTTTTTGCATTTTTTTGCATTTTTTTTGCATATTTTTTGCATTTTTTTTGCATATTTTTTAGCATTTTTTGCATTTTTTTTGCATTTTTTTTGCATTTTTTTTTGCATTTTTTTGCATTTTTTTGCATATTTTTTTTGCATTTTTTTGCATTTTTTTTGCATTTTTTTTTGCATATTTTTTGCATTTTTTTTGCATTTTTTTGCAATTTTTTTTGCATATTTTTTGCATTTTTTTTGCATTTTTTTGCATTTCTTTTTGCATATTTTTTGCATTTTTTTTTGCATTTTTTTTGCATTTTTTTTGCATTTTTTTGCATTTTTTTGCATTTTTTTGCATTTTTTTGCATTTTTTTTGCATTTTTTTTGCATTTTTTTGCATTTTTTTTGCATATTTTTTGCATATTTTTTTGCATTTTTTTGCATTTTTTTTGCATTTATTTGCAATTTTTTTTGCATATTTTTTGCATTTTTTTTTGCATTTTTTTGCATTTCTTTTTGCATATTTTTTGCATTTTTTTTTGCATTTTTTTTGCATTTTTTTGCATTTTTTTGCATTTTTTTTGCATTTTTTTGCATTTTTTTGCATTTTTTTGCATTTTTTTGCATTTTTTTTGCATTTTTTTGCATTTTTTTTTGCATTTTTTTTGCATTTTTTTGCATTTTTTTGCATTTTTTTGCATTTTTTTTGCATATTTTTTTTGCATTTTTTTGCATTTTTTTTGCATTTTTTTTTGCATTTTTTTGCATTTTTTTTTGCATTTTTTTTGCATTTTTTTTTGCATTTTTTGCATTTTTTTGCATTTTTTTTGCATATTTTTTTGCATTTTTTTGCATTTTTTTTGCATATTTTTTGCATTTTTTTTGCATTTTTTTGCATTTTTTTTGCATATTTTTTGCATATTTTTTTGCATTTTTTTGCATTTTTTTTGCATTTATTTGCAATTTTTTTTGCATATTTTTTGCATTTTTTTTTGCATTTTTTTGCATTTCTTTTTGCATATTTTTTGCATTTCTTTTTGCATATTTTTTGCATTTTTTTTTTGCATATTTTTTGCATTTTTTTTGCATTTTTTTTGCATTTTTTTTTGCATTTTTTTTTGCATATTTTTTTGCATTTTTTTTGCATTTTTTTTGCATATTTTTTTGCATTTTTTTGCATTTTTTTTGCATATTTTTTGCTTTTTTTTTTGCATTTTTTTTGCATTTTTTTTTGCATTTTTTTGCATTTTTTTTTGCATTTTTTTTGCATTTTTTTTGCATTTTTTTGCATTTTTTTGCATATTTTTTTTGCATTTTTTTGCATTTTTTTTGCATTTTTTTTTGCATATTTTTTGCATTTTTTTTGCATTTTTTTTGCATTTTTTTTTGCATTTTTTTTGCATTTTTTTTGCATTTTTTTTGCATTTTTTTGCATTTTTTTGCATATTTTTTTTGCATTTTTTTGCATTTTTTTTGCATTTTTTTTTGCATTTTTTTGCATTTTTTTTGCATATTTTTTTTGCATTTTTTTGCATTTTTTTTGCATTTTTTTTTGCATATTTTTTGCATTTTTTTTGCATTTTTTTTGCATTTTTTTTGCATTTTTTTTGCATTTTTTTTGCATTTTTTTTGCATTTTTTTGCATTTTTTTTGCATTTTTTTTTGCATTTTTTTGCATTTTTTTTGCATTTTTTTTGCATTTTTTTGCATTTTTTTTTTGCATTTTTTTTGCATTTTTTTTGCATTTTTTTGCATTTTTTTGCATTTTTTTTGCATTTTTTTTGCATTTTTTTTGCATTTTTTTTTGCATTTTTTTTGCATTTTTTTTGCATTTTTTTTGCATTTTTTTGCATTTTTTTGCATATTTTTTTTGCATTTTTTTGCATTTTTTTTGCATTTTTTTTTGCATTTTTTTGCATTTTTTTTGCATATTTTTTTTGCATTTTTTTGCATTTTTTTTGCATTTTTTTTTGCATATTTTTTGCATTTTTTTTGCATTTTTTTTGCATTTTTTTTGCATTTTTTTTGCATTTTTTTTGCATTTTTTTTGCATTTTTTTGCATTTTTTTTGCATTTTTTTTTGCATTTTTTTGCATTTTTTTTGCATTTTTTTTGCATTTTTTTGCATTTTTTTTTGCATTTTTTTTGCATTTTTTTGCATTTTTTTGCATTTTTTTGCATTTTTTTTGCATATTTTTTTTGCATTTTTTTGCATTTTTTTTGCATTTTTTTTTGCATTTTTTTGCATTTTTTTTTGCATTTTTTTTGCATATTTTTTTGCATTTTTTGCATTTTTTTTGCATTTTTTTTGCATATTTTTTTGCATTTTTTTGCATTTTTTTTGCATATTTTTTGCATTTTTTTTGCATATTTTTTAGCATTTTTTGCATTTTTTTTGCATTTTTTTTGCATTTTTTTTTGCATTTTTTTGCATTTTTTTGCATATTTTTTTTGCATTTTTTTGCATTTTTTTTGCATTTTTTTTTGCATATTTTTTGCATTTTTTTTGCATTTTTTTTGCAATTTTTTTTGCATATTTTTTGCATATTTTTTTGCATTTTTTTGCATTTTTTTTGCATTTTTTTTTGCATTTCTTTTTGAATATTTTTTGCATTTTTTTGCATATTTTTTGCATTTTTTTTTGCATTTTTTTTGCATATTTTTTTTGCATTTTTTTTGCATTTTTTTTTGCATTTTTTTTGCATTTTTTTTGCATTTTTTTTGCATTTTTTTGCATTTTTTTTGCATATTTTTTTTGCATTTTTTTGCATTTTTTTTGCATTTTTTTTGCATTTTTTTGTGCATTTTTTTTGCATTTTTTTTGCATTTTTTTTGCATTTTTTTGTGCATTTTTTTTGCATTTTTTTTGCATTTTTTTGCATTTTTTTGCATATTTTTTGCATTTTTTTTGCATATTTTTTGCATTTTTTTTGCATTTTTTTTTGCATTTCTTTTTGAATATTTTTTGCATTTTTTTGCATATTTTTTGCATTTTTTTTTGCATTTTTTTTGCATATTTTTTTTGCATTTTTTTGCATTTTTTTTTGCATTTTTTTGCATTTTTTTTTGCATTTTTTTTGCATTTTTTTTGCATTTTTTTTGCATTTTGTTCTGCATTTTTTTGCATTTTTTTTGCATTTTTTTTGCATATTTTTTTTGCATTTTTTTTGCATTTTTTTGCATTTTTTTTGCATATTTTTTTGCATATTTTTTTTGCATTTTTTTGCATTTTTTTTTGCATTTTTTTGAATTTTTTTTGCATTTTTTTGCATTTTTTTTGCATATTTTTTTTGCATTTTTTTGCATTTTTTTTGCATTTTTTTTTGCATTTTTTTGCATTTTTTTGCATTTTTTTTGCATATTTTTTTTGCATTTTTTTGCATTTTTTTTGCATATTTTTTGCATTTTTTTGCATATTTTTTTGCATTTTTTTGCATTTTTTTTGCATTTTTTTTTGCATTTCTTTTTGAATATTTTTTGCATTTTTTTGCATATTTTTTGCATTTTTTTTTGCATTTTTTTGCATTTTTTTGCATATTTTTTTGCATTTTTTTGCATTTTTTTTGCATATTTTTTTGCATTTTTTTGCATTTTTTTGCATATTTTTTTTGCATTTTTTTGCATATTTTTTTGCATATTTTTTTTGCATTTTTTTGCATTTTTTTTGCATTTTTTTTGCATTTTTTTGCATTTTTTTTGCATATATTTTTTTTGCATTTTTTTGCATTTTTTTTGCATTTTTTTTTTGCATATTTTTTGCAATTTTTTTGCATTTTTTTTGCATTTTTTTTTGCATTTTTTTTGCATTTTTTTTGCATTTTTTTTGCATTTTTTTGCATTTTTTTTGCATATTTTTTTTGCATTTTTTTTGCATTTTTTTGTGCATTTTTTTTGCATATTTTTTTGCATTTTTTTGCATTTTTTTGCATATTTTTTGCATTTTTTTTGCATATTTTTTGCATTTTTTTTGCATATTTTTTGCATTTTTTTTGCATTTTTTTTTGCATTTCTTTTTGAATATTTTTTGCATTTTTTTGCATATTTTTTGCATTTTTTTTTGCATTTTTTTGCATTTTTTTGCATTTTTTTTTGCATTTTTTTGCATTTTTTTTGCATATATTTTTTTTGCATTTTTTTGCATTTTTTTTGCATTTTTTTTTTGCATATTTTTTGCAATTTTTTTGCATTTTTTTGCATTTTTTTTTGCATTTTTTTTGCATTTTTTTTGCATTTTTTTTGCATTTTTTTGCATTTTTTTTGCATATTTTTTTTGCATTTTTTTGCATTTTTTTGCATTTTTTTTGCATTTTTTTGTGCATTTTTTTTGCATTTTTTTTGCATTTTTTTGCATTTTTTTGTGCATTTTTTTTGCATATTTTTTTGCATTTTTTTGCATTTTTTTGCATATTTTTTGCATTTTTTTTGCATATTTTTTGCATTTTTTTTGCATTTTTTTTTGCATTTCTTTTTGAATATTTTTTGCATTTTTTTGCATATTTTTTGCATTTTTTTTTGCATTTTTTTTGCATATTTTTTTTGCATTTTTTTTGCATTTTTTTTTGCATTTTTTTGCATTTTTTTTTTGCATTTTTTTTGCATTTTTTTGCATTTTTTTTGCATTTTTTTCTGCATTTTTTTGCATTTTTTTTGCATTTTTTTTGCATATTTTTTTTGCATTTTTTTGCATTTTTTTTGCATTTTTTTGCATTTTTTTTGCATTTTTTTTGCATTTTTTTTGCATTTTTTTGCATTTTTTTTGCATTTTTTTTGCATATTTTTTTGCATTTTTTTGCATTTTTTTTGCATATTTTTTTGCATATTTTTTTTGCATTTTTTTGCATTTTTTTTGCATTTTTTTGCATTTTTTTTGCATTTTTTTGCATTTTTTTTGTATATTTTTTTTGCATTTTTTTGCATTTTTTTTGCATTTTTTTTTGCATTTTTTTTGCATTTTTTTTGCATTTTTTTGCATTTTTTTGCATTTTTTTGCATATTTTTTTTGCATTTTTTTGCATTTTTTTTGCATATTTTTTGCATTTTTTTTTGCATATTTTTTTGCATTTTTTTGCATTTTTTTTGCATTTTTTTTTGCATTTCTTTTTGAATATTTTTTGCATTTTTTTGCATATTTTTTGCATTTTTTTTTGCATTTTTTTGCATTTTTTTGCATATTTTTTTGCATTTTTTTGCATTTTTTTTGCATATTTTTTTGCATTTTTTTGCATTTTTTTTGCATATTTTTTTTGCATTTTTTTGCATATTTTTTTGCATATTTTTTTTGCATTTTTTTGCATTTTTTTTGCATTTTTTTTTGCATTTTTTTGCATTTTTTTTGCATATATTTTTTTTGCATTTTTTTGCATTTTTTTTGCATTTTTTTTTTGCATATTTTTTGCAATTTTTTTGCATATTTTTTGCATTTTTTTTTGCATTTTTTTTTGCATTTCTTTTTGAATATTTTTTGCAATTTTTTGCATATTTTTTGCATTTTTTTTTGCATTTTTTTTGCATATTTTTTTTGCATTTTTTTTGCATTTTTTTTTGCATTTTTTTGCATTTTTTTTTTGCATTTTTTTTGCATTTTTTTGCATTTTTTTTGCATTTTTTTCTGCATTTTTTTGCATTTTTTTTGCATTTTTTTTGCATATTTTTTTTGCATTTTTTTGCATTTTTTTTGCATTTTTTTGCATTTTTTTTGCATTTTTTTTGCATTTTTTTTGCATTTTTTTTGCATTTTTTTTGCATTTTTTTTGCATTTTTTTTTTGCATTTTTTTGCATTTTTTTTGCATTTTTTTTGCATATTTTTTTGCATTTTTTTGCATTTTTTTTGCATATTTTTTTGCATTTTTTTTTTGCATTTTTTTGCATTTTTTTTGCATTTTTTTGCATTTTTTTTGCATTTTTTTTGCATTTTTTTTGCATTTTTTTTTGCATTTTTTTTGCATTTTTTTTGCATTTTTTTTGCATTTTTTTGCATTTTTTTTGCATATTTTTTTTGCATTTTTTTGCATTTTTTTTGCATTTTTTTTTGCATTTTTTTTGCATTTTTTTTGCATTTTTTTTGCATTTTTTTGCATTTTTTTTGCATATTTTTATTGCATTTTTTTGCATTTTTTTTGCATATTTTTTGCATTTTTTTTGCATATTTTTTTGCATTTTTTTGCATTTTTTTTGCATTTTTTTTGCATTTTTTTGCATTTTTTTTGCATTTTTTTTGCATTTTTTTGCATTTTTTTTGCATATTTTTTTTGCATTTTTTTGCATTTTTTTTTTGCATTTTTTTTGCATTTTTTTTGCATTTTTTTTGAATTTTTTTTGCATTTTTTTTGCATTTTTTTTGCATTTTTTTTGCATTTTTTTGCTTTTTTTTGCATATTTTTTTTGCATTTTTTTGCATTTTTTTTGCATATTTTTTGCATTTTTTTTGCATATTTTTTTGCATTTTTTGCATTTTTTTTGCATTTTTTTTTGCATTTCTTTTTGAATATTTTTTGCATTTTTTTGCATATTTTTTGCATTTTTTTTTGCATTTTTTTTGCATATTTTTTTTGCATTTTTTTTGCATTTTTTTTGCATTTTTTTTTGCATTTTTTTGCATTTTTTTGCATATTTTTTTGCATTTTTTTGCATTTTTTTTGCATATTGTTTTGCATTTTTTTGCATTTTTTTTGCATTTTTTTTGCATATTTTTTTTGCATTTTTTTGCATTTTTTTTGCATTTTTTTTTGCATTTCTTTTTGAATATTTTTTGCATTTTTTTGCATATTTTTTGCATTTTTTTTTGCATTTTTTTGCATATTTTTTTTGCATTTTTTTTGCATTTTTTTTGCATTTTTTTGCATTTTTTTTTTGCATTTTTTTCTGCATTTTTTTGCATTTTTTTTGCATTTTTCTTGCATATTTTTTTTGCATTTTTTTGCATTTTTTTTGCATTTTTTTGCATTTTTTTTGCATTTTTTTTGCATTTTTTTTGCATTTTTTTGCATTTTTTTTGCATATTTTTTTTGCATTTTTTTGCATTTTTTTTGCATTTTTTTTTGCATTTTTTTGCATTTTTTTTTGCATATTTTTTTGCATTTTTTTGCATTTTTTTTGCATATTTTTTTGCATTTTTTTGCATTTTTTTTGCATATTTTTTGCATATTTTTTTTGCATTTTTTTGCATTTTTTTTGCATTTTTTTTGCATTTTTTTTGCATTTTTTTGCATTTTTTTGCATATTTTTTTTGCATTTTTTTGCATATTTTTTTGCATATTTTTTTTCATTTTTTTGCATTTTTTTGCATTTTTTTTGCATTTTTTTTGCATTTTTTTTGCATTTTTTTGCATTTTTTTTGCATATTTTTTTTGCATTTTTTTTGCATTTTTTTTGCATTTTTTTTTGCATTTTTTTTGCATTTTTTTTGCATTTTTTTTGCATTTTTTTGCATTTTTTTTGCATATTTTTTTTGCATTTCTTTTTGCATATTTTTTGCATTTTTTTGCATATTTTTTGCATTTTTTTTGCATTTTTTTTGCATTTTTTTTTGCATTTTTTTTGCATTTTTTTTGCATTTTTTTTGCATTTTTTTGCATATTTTTTGCATATTTTTTTTGCATTTTTTTGCATTTTTTTGCATTTTTTTTGCATATTTTTTTTGCATTTTTTTGCATATTTTTTTGCATATTTTTTTTGCATTTTTTTGCATTTTTTTTGCATTTTTTTTGCATTTTTTTTTGCATTTTTTTTGCATATTTTTTTTGCATTTTTTTGCATATTTTTTTGCATATTTTTTTTGCATTTTTTTGCATTTTTTTTGCATTTTTTTGCATTTTTTTTTGCATTTTTTTGCATTTTTTTTGCATTTTTTTTGCATTTTTTTGCATTTTTTTGCATTTTTTTTGCATTTTTTTTTTGCATTTTTTTGCATTTTTTTTGCATTTTTTTTGCATTTTTTTGTGCATTTTTTTTGCATTTTTTTGCATTTTTTTTGCATTTTTTTGTGCATTTTTTTTGCATATTTTTTTGCATTTTTTTGCATTTTTTTGCATATTTTTTGCATTTTTTTTGCATATTTTTTTGCATTTTTTTGCATATTTTTTGCATTTTTTTTGCATATTTTTTTGCATTTTTTTGCATTTTTTTGCATTTTTTTTGCATTTTTTTTGCATATTTTTTTTGCATTTTTTTGCATTTTTTTGCATTTTTTTTTGCATTTCTTTTTGCATATTTTTAGCATTTTTTTGCATATTTTTTGCATTTTTTTTGCATTTTTTTTGCATTTTTTTTTGCATTTTTTTTGCATTTTTTTTGCATTTTTTTTGCATTTTTTTGCATTTTTTTTGCATATTTTTTTTGCATTTTTTTGCATTTTTTTTGCATTTTTTTTTGCATTTTTTTTGCATTTTTTTTGCATTTTTTTTGCATTTTTTTGCATTTTTTTTGCATATTTTTATTGCATTTTTTTGCATTTTTTTGCATATTTTTTGCATTTTTTTTGCATATTTTTTTGCATTTTTTTGCATTTTTTTTGCATTTTTTTTGCATTTTTTTGCATTTTTTTTGCATTTTTTTTGCATTTTTTTGCATTTTTTTTGCATATTTTTTTTGCATTTTTTTGCATTTTTTTTTTGCATTTTTTTTGCATTTTTTTTGCATTTTTTTTTGCATTTTTTTTGCATTTTTTTTGCATTTTTTTTGCATTTTTTTGCTTTTTTTTTGCATATTTTTTTTGCATTTTTTTGCATTTTTTTTGCATATTTTTTGCATTTTTTTTGCATATTTTTTTGCATTTTTTGCATTTTTTTTGCATTTTTTTTTGCATTTCTTTTTGAATATTTTTTGCATTTTTTTGCATATTTTTTGCATTTTTTTTTGCATTTTTTTTGCATATTTTTTTTGCATTTTTTTTGCATTTTTTTTGCATTTTTTTTTGCATTTTTTTGCATTTTTTTGCATATTTTTTTGCATTTTTTTGCATTTTTTTTGCATATTGTTTTGCATTTTTTTGCATTTTTTTTGCATTTTTTTTGCATATTTTTTTTTGCATTTTTTTGCATTTTTTTTGCATTTTTTTTTGCATTTCTTTTTGAATATTTTTTGCATTTTTTTGCATATTTTTTGCATTTTTTTTTGCATTTTTTTGCATATTTTTTTTGCATTTTTTTTGCATTTTTTTTGCATTTTTTTTTGCATATTTTTTTGCATTTTTTTTGCATATTTTTTGCATTTTTTTTGCATATTTTTTTGCATTTTTTTGCATTTTTTTGCATTTTTTTTGCATTTTTTTTGCATATTTTTTTTGCATTTTTTTGCATTTTTTTTGCATTTTTTTTTGCATTTCTTTTTGCATATTTTTTGCATTATTTTGCATATTTTTTGCATTTTTTTTGCATTTTTTTTGCATTTTTTTTTTGCATTTTTTTTGCATTTTTTTTGCATTTTTTTTTGCATTTTTTTGCATTTTTTTTGCATATTTTTTTTGCATTTTTTTGCATTTTTTTTGCATTTTTTTTTGCATTTTTTTTGCATTTTTTTTTGCATTTTTTTTGCATTTTTTTGCATTTTTTTTGCATATTTTTTTTGCATTTTTTTTGCATTTTTTTGCATATTTTTTGCATTTTTTTTGCATATTTTTTTGCATTTTTTTGCATTTTTTTTGCATTTTTTTTTGCATTTCTTTTTGAATATTTTTTGCATTTTTTTGCATATTTTTTGCATTTTTTTTTGCATTTTTTTTGCATATTTTTTTTGCATTTTTTTGCATTTTTTTTGCATTTTTTTTTGCATTTTTTTGCATTTTTTTGCATATTTTTTTGCATTTTTTTGCATTTTTTTTGCATATTTTTTTGCATTTTTTTGCATTTTTTTTGCATTTTTTTTGCATATTTTTTTGCATATTTTTTTTGCATTTTTTTGCATTTTTTTTGCATTTTTTTTGCATTTTTTTTGCATTTTTTTGCATTTTTTTTGCATATTTTTTTTGCATTTTTTTTGCATTTTTTTTGCATTTTTTTTGCATTTTTTTTGCATTTTTTTTGCATTGTTTTTGCATTTTTTTGCATTTTTTTTGCATATTTTTTTTGCATTTCTTTTTGCATATTTTTTGCATTTTTTTGCATATTTTTTTGCATTTTTTTTGCATTTTTTTTGCATTTTTTTTTGCATTTTTTTTTGCATTTTTTTTGCATTTTTTTTGCATTTTTTTGCATATTTTTTGCATATTTTTTTTGCATTTTTTTTGCATTTTTTTTGCATTTTTTTTGCATTTTTTTTGCATTTTTTTTGCATTTTTTTTGCATTTTTTTGCATTTTTTTTGCATATTTTTTTTGCATTTTTTTTGCATTTTTTTTGCATATTTTTTGCATTTTTTTTGCATATTTTTTTGCATTTTTTTGCATTTTTTTTGCATTTTTTTTTGCATTTCTTTTTGCATTTTTTTTGCATTTTTTTGCATATTTTTTGCATTTTTTTTGCATTTTTTTTGCATATTTTTTTTGCATTTTTTTGCATTTTTTTTGCATTTTTTTTTGCATTTTTTTTGCATTTTTTTTGCATATTTTTTTGCATTTTTTTGCATTTTTTTTGCATATTTTTTTGCATTTTTTTGCATTTTTTTTGCATTTTTTTGCATATTTTTTTGCATATTTTTTTTTGCATTTTTTTTGCATTTTTTTTGCATTTTTTTTTGCATTTTTTTTGCATTTTTTTGCATTTTTTTTGCATATTTTTTTTGCATTTTTTTGCATATTTTTTTGC
>JAKRKW010000093.1:0-2500 GCA_023566125.1 Zingel zingel
AGTCGGCTATAGCCAACCTGCTGGGCGTTTCAGCACAGGGAGCTCTGGTCAGGTCGAGGTTCATGAACATCTCACAGATGGATGCTCCATCTCAGTTCTTCTTTGGGCTGGTAGAAGAAAAATGGACAAAGGAAGATCATTCATTCTTTACGTACGGGTAGCGGCTCTGAAGTCTCAGACTCGTCTGAGATTAGGAAGTTTGCTGCCGGTTTCTACAGAGACCTCTTTAAGAGAGTGGTCAGATAATCCCGATGTGTACAGCAGTTTCTTCAGTGGTCTCCCTCAGGTAAGCACGGAGGATAACTCCCAGCTGGCGGCAGAGTTAACTCTGCAGGAGCTGGCCACAGCCATGGGTAGTTTGCAGAGCGGCAGAGCTCCGGGGATGGATGGCCGTCCTGTGGACTTTTTTAAGTCTTTTTGGTCCATATTAGGACAGGACCAGCTCGAGGTGCTAAATGACAGTCTCCAGAAAGGAAGACTTCCTCTGAGCTGCAGGAGGGCCGTCATCACCCTTCTGCCTAAGAAGGGAGACCTACAAGAACTGAAGAACTGGAGACCAGTCTCTCTGCTGTGCACGGATTATAAAATCCTGTCCAAAGCCCTGGCCCTTAGATTGAGGGAGGTGATGGTGTCCATTATCCACCCTGACCAGACTTACTGTGTGCCCGGCAGGCTCATAAGTGACAGTCCACTTTAATTCGTGATGTTTTGGACCTCTCTAGTTCATTGGCGGTTGAAACTGGTCTTATTTCCATAGACCAGGAGAAGGCTTTTGACCGGGTTGAACACCAGTACTTATGGCAGACTCTGGCTGCTTTTGGGTTCAGCCCTGGTTTTATAGCCATGATCCAGGTTCTCTACAGTGACATTGCGGGCTGGGTGCTCCCTTCAGTATCAGGAGGGGGGTGAGGCAGGGCTGCTCTCTGTCTGGTATGTTATATTCTTTATCCTTCGAGCCTCTGCTCCACAAATTAAGGAATAATTTGAATGGTGTATGTTTCCCTCAGTGTCCTGTCTCTTTTAAGTTTTCTGTTTATGCAGATGATTTGATTGTTTTGATAAACTCACAAAGAGATATTGAGGTTTTAGAAAATACTGTAAAAGATTTTGGTTTGATTTCATCTGCGAGAGTGAACTGGGGGAAGAGTGAAGCTGTGATGGTGGGGGAGAGATTGGGGGATCGGCTCAGGCTGCCAGGTGCTTTGGTCTGGAGAAAAGGAGGACTGAAGTACCTTGGCATTCTCCTGGGGGATGAGACCTTTATACAGCGGGACTGGGATAATGTTTTAGAGACTGTAAAAGGCCAGCTTCATAGATGGAAGTGGCTATTGCCAAAAATGTCTTACCGTGGCCGTGTCCTCATTTTAAATAACTTGGTCTCGTCTTCCCTGTGGCACCGAATGGCCTGCGTTGACCCCCCGGCCTCTCTCCTGTCCCAGGTGCAGAGGCTTTTGGTTGGTTTCTTTTGGGATCGGATGCACTGGGTCCCACAGAGTGTCCTGTTCCTCCCTAAAGAGGAGGGAGGGCAAGGACTGGTCCATTTGGCCAGCAGAGGTGCTGCCTTTCGCCTCCAGTTTTTACAGAGGATGCTCACTGGACCGTTAGACGTTTTGTGGAGGCCTTTAACAGCCTCGGCCTGGATTTTAATTTGTTTTTAATGGACTCCAACAACATGAGCAAGTTGTCTCTGCCGGGTTTTTATAGGAGTGTTCTTATTGTGTGGAACTTACTGAGGCGACAGAGAGCGGAGCAGGCGGACTCTCTGCATTGGCTCCTGCAGGAGCCTGTGCTGTTTGGGATGGTGCTGGACTATCCTAGCTGGGGAGGAGCAACTCTGTCCAGGGTGCTGAGAACTGCAGGGATTTACACTCTGGGTCAGGTGGTGGAGCTGGCTGGGCCTCGGCTGGACGACCCCGTCCATCTGGCTGCTCGACTTGGTCTCAGGTCGGTCCGGGTTACCGGGCAACTTCTGGAGTACTGGAGACACAAGTTGTCTGGACATGAATGGTCCCTCCTCGACTCCTTCAGTAATGGGTCACTGCTGCCGAACGAGAACGACCCGTATCCTTCCCTTGGTTTGCTCCCGGATTATAAAGCCTGTGGGGGCCCTCTGCTGGAGCCGGTGCGGGCCGTCTCTCTGGAGAACGCCTCGGGGAAAGCGTTCTATGGTCTGATGGTGAAGACACTGAACAAGAACAAGCTGAATGGACGGACCGACACTCCATGGAGGAGTCACCTGGGTCTGGATCCGAGTTTTAGACCTGCATGGAGGTCCATCTATAAACCTCGGCAGACTTACAGTGGAGGATCCTGGGACAGGCCAAGATGGCGATGTATGTGAGCCGGAGGAGGAAGGTGGAGGAGGATTTAAATGTTGATGTTATCCTCGTGTGTGTAAATGCAATCAAATCCAGACTGCTGGTGGATTTTAGCTTTTATGAAGCTGCTGGAGACCTGAACTGGTCCCACATTTTTCACAATTTTCTGATATTTTAGAGAC